>BLSH010511776.1:971111-984729 GCA_018402905.1 Glandirana rugosa | reverse complement strand
GTGTACCCCCCTGTCCCTGTTTTCATGGGTGTGCTGGATGGAGGGGAGTGATAGGAGGCATTTTATAGTTGCCCCCCCTACTTTTGTCCCTGTCCCCCCATGTGCCCCCCCCTAAATATGAAAGCTAGAGACGCCACTGCGTTTATTCCTATATTTAGTATAAAGCATTCGTCATTTGTGTTAGTAAGATACCTTGCTAAACCAGTGTAGAGTTCTTTGTATTTCTGGCAGAGTGCTGGATGGGTTTGTGACCATGAGAATAACATTGTCAGCGAATAAGCTGATTTTGTGGCTTTGGGTTCCTATGGGAATACCAGTGATGTTTAGGTTTGAACTTACATGTTCAGCTAACACTCCATTCCCATCTTGAAAATTAGAGGTGATAAGGGACATGCCTGTCTTGTACCATTTTAGATTCGAAAGGGGGTTGACAACATATCCGAGGTGAATACTCGTGCGGAAGGTTTGGAATATAGGGCCATAATGGCATGGAATATGCGGCCTTGAAATCCGAATTTGGTTAGGACCGGGGAGAGATATTGCCAGTGGACTCTAACGAACGCCTTCTCTGCATCCAAAGATAGGAGCAGAGAAGACATTCTTGTGGTCTCAGAATGGTGTATAATATTTATTACTCTTCTTATTGCATCAGATGTTTGGGGGCCTTTAGTAAAGCCCGCTTGATAAGTGTGGATTAGGGATGGAATAATGTTTATTAGTCTGTATGCTATTCATTTGGCATATAGTTTAACATCAATATTGAGTTGGGATATTGGTCTAAAGTTTTTCTCGAGATGAGGGTTCTTTACCGGGTTTTGGTATTGTTACTATCAGTGCAATTAACATTTCTGAGGGGAACAAGGAAGTTGCGTCTGCTTGGTTTCTTGGTTGAAAACTTGGGTTAAAAGGGGTATTAGAAGTTATTGGAAGTTTTTGTCGTATTCCCCTGTAAATCCAACTGATTTGGAATTTGGTAGGTTATTGGTGGCTTGCTGGGTTTCTTGGATTGTGAAGGGGTCATTACGATTGGATAGTTACTGGGGGGTAAGAGAGGGAAGATTTATGTGGTTGAGGAATGTATTTATTTCCTCTTGGGATGGTTGGTATGTATTGCACTCATCCTTGATATTGTAGAGGCTGCTGTAGTAGTTGCTAAATGCGTCAGCAATCCCTTGGGGATTGATTATCTTTTCATTGGATGTTGGGTGAAATAGATAGGGGATTTTGGATTTTAGTCTATGGCCTTTGATTCTGGAAGCCATGGCCTTGCCTGGTTTATTGCCTGTGGAGTAATATTTGGCTTTAAGCTTTTTTTGTTTTTTTTTCAAAGGATCCCAAAAGAAGGGATCTAAGTTCTAGCCTTAAGGAAAAGATTTTAGACTGGAGGGAATGGGAGGGGTTAGTTTTATTTTGGGATTCGGATTCTGCTATATCTGCAGTAAGCTTGTCTAGGTGTAGTGTTCTATTTTTCTTAGCTCTGGCACCTAGCTGGATAAACACACCTCTGATTACCACCTTATGAGCGTTCCACACAGTCACTGGGTCTATATTTGGGGTGTGGTTTAGCTGGAGGTATTCTTCCAGTTTTCCGGAGAGTGTTTTGTGGTACCAGGGGTCTTGTAGTAGGGAGTTGTTGACCCTCCACAAAAATGTGCGGGGGTGGGGTGGTTTATTAGAGATAGTAATGCTAATTGGAGCATAGATGTGTGGATGCCCGAGGCTGGGATTTCTTGAAGTAACCATTTATCGGTCATAAAGAGATTGATACGTGAGTAGGTGTTGTGGCACGGGGACAGATACGTGTAATCTCTCTCCTCCACGTGACAACACCTCCAGACATCGTACAAGTCGTTAGCAGAAATAAATTTACCCAGAGGAGATTCTTGTTTTTTTAAAGCTGAGGTTGAATCCATCGTACTGTCTAGAACCTGGTTGAAGTCTCCACACATTAGAAGATGTCCATATTGCAGGGATTGTGCCTGTTTTTTAAGCTTTTTCAGAAATGTCATTTGACGATGGTTGGGTGCATAGAGGGACACCAGAGTGTATTGCGTATTGGTAATAGAGCATAGGAGGATTATGAAACGTGCTTCAGGATCAATGATGGATTTGTGGAGCTCAAAATCGACAGTGTCACATATGGCGATGAGTACTCCTCTCTGTTTTTTCGTGAAAGAGGATTTGAATATAGGTGGAAAGTGGAAGCATGAAGGAGTGTCATTTTGGACAAGACACATTCCTTGTATGCACAAGACGTCACACTGGAGTGAAATGGCTGTTTTCCACATGGAGGCTCTCTTCACAGGGTGGTTGAGGTCTTTTGTATTCATGGAGACTACGGTGAAGGTCATGGTACAGGTGTAACTGAGTTTGGTTGTGGAAATAGGAAGGAAAAAGAGACTTACAATTTGTAGAGCTGTTGGTTTGGAGCTTTGTGAAGAGGTTGGCCGGGTAGTAGTCCTTGGCTGGAGTTGTTGTGGAGGAGGGTATAGAGTCTCCTATCGGGAGATAGGAAGCTGTCTGCTGTGGCAATTTAATCTGTGCCTTCTGTAGGGAGAAGAGTACAATGCAACATAACAAAACTTCAACAAGAAAAGAAAACGTATGAAGTATGAGAACAAAAAATGGTCAGCTGTGAGGTACTCTATGAGCAGCTGACAGTATTGGGGGGAAAGTTCAGGGCCTTTCTGGTACTGAGCCAAGAGCCTGATCGAAAGGTGGTTTGTTGCAATGTCAGGACTAAGGAGATTCATTTGTATTGGGATTTATGGTTCCCTTGTCCTCGTTGTCCGTATTGAGGAGGTTTGGAGTAGTCGAAGTTGGTGTGGCCTTCTGATGGTATCTCTGGGATGATCCCCCATGAAAAAATGAGTTTCAATACCTTGTCAACGGTGGATACAGGATGCGTTGTGCTGTTTCTGGTTATCATCAGGGTAGCCGGGTGACGCTTGTGGTTGTTGAGGGCTTTTCTCACCGTTTTTAGTTGTCTTCTTAGTTGTAAAGTATGTTGAGAGAGGTCTGTGTATATTTAGATGCCTGTGAATGGTTCTTGTAAGGGTACTGCTGACCTTGCTTTAGCTAGGATTTGCTCTTTAGCTTGAAAGAAGGGAACCCTCAGCAGGACCTCCCTGAGAATAGAGTCCTCCAGGTGGCATGGTTTAGAAATCCTATGGTTTTGGTCAATGGTGAGTTCCATTGGTGACAACTCAGGCACAATGGTTGACAATAGTTTAGTGGCATATGCCTGTAGATCTGAGGGAGGGACTGATTCAGGGACCCCACGTATTTTTATGTTGTTCCGCCTTGAGCGGTCCTCAAGATCTGCCAGCTTAGTTTTAATCCACATGGTGTCTTCTTTTCATTCTGCGTAAGTGTCTACTACGTCGTTTTCCGTTTCCGTCCATTCCTCCATTTTGTTTTCTATATAGTGGACTCTGTTGTCCATATGTTTCATTTCTGCAGAGAATTTGTTAATAATTGAGGTAAAGCTGGATGTAAGGGAGTTTTGCAAAGACAGGAGCATTTCTTTCAGGGTGGAATCAATGACAGGTTGCCCTGTGGTGGGGAAGGACGCTATGGAAGGCTGTAGTTGTGGTGAGGTATACTCTGTACTCACCGTGGCCTGGTTGAGGTTGTCATCCTCATTCTTGACTTAGCCGAGCTGTGTGATGATGAGCTTGTTGGTGGTGATTGAAGGGGAGAGGTTGGTAAAGGTGCCACATCTCCATCACTCGGGTCAGCGTCAGGGAGGTCTGTGTATGCTCTTCAATGCCACATTGCCCAAGTGTCTGCACCATCTTGGATCTTCTCTCTGTTAGCCTCCGGCCATGGGAAGAAGGCAGTATGCTTTTTAGAGCCTCGTTCCTCTTTCTGTTTGTGGGACATTGTTAGTAGGCTTCTCCACGTTTAGTGTGGACTATAGTTATTCGTGCTGGTTCTCCTTCTTTTGCTGGGAGATATCGATTGGGCTCCAGAGGGCTCCTAGCTTAGGCAGCCATCATGGTTGCTCACAGACTGGTCGCTGTATTAGGATAGGGTAGGCTGGGTGTACCAAGATGACCATCAGTTGTGGAAGTTGTGGTTCCCAGCTAGTTTAGTCTTATAGATCCCAATGACCTGATGCTGTCTTACGGTTTCGCAGCAGAAGGTGTTGGAGTGTGCCCACCGCATTGCACTTCAGATTCCTGGGTGCTTGATACTCTAGGCCGCGGCCTTTGGGCCAGCGGCCGCAGTAGGCCGTGGTTCTAAGGCCTAAAGTCACTGGGGGGAGAGTCCGGTGTTAGTGTAGAGGCTCTGGGGTTATGGCTTTATGTAGGGCGGATCATGTCCCGGCAGCCCAGTCCGACAGGGCGGCACAGATCCTTGGCCTAAATTTGGGCTTGAGCGGGTGCCCGCGCCGCTCAATTTTTGGTGTACGGTGCAACGGAGGTGCCAGGGAGATGGGCTGTACAGATGTTTGTCTCACCCAGGTCCCAGGCGTGAGGATTCCCTTGGATGGTGTTCTAGGCTGTCGGAGCTCCTCAGCTGCACGTCTATCCTCGTTCACCGCAGGCCACGCCCCCAACAAAAGTTATTTTTGACAATCCAATATAAACATATGTAGCACTCCCTTACCCCCGGAGGCATGGTGACACCTCCAAAGACAAGAGTGAAACAGCATTTCACTACAGGTCTGAGTCCATGGCTAAAATGGGGAACTGAAAGACCATTGGGAGCGTCATTTTCTGTATTTTTAGAAGTTTATTGGTCATTACGTACAAGGAGGTGAGGGTTAGGGATTCAAGATACCCAAAAGAATACTTACAGACTTCTCCATGATGTATATTGTCCAGCTGGTGTTCAGGAATGGAGTGCTGACATGAAATATCACCATCCAGTAGTGTGTAGTATACTTAGAGAAATCGCTACTCTTCCAGTCCAGTCTGTGTTTTTAACATGTGTGAGATAGCTTCAGCCTTACACTACTCCACGAGCCAAGCCCTCTGACATGTTTCACCCCACCCACCGGGGCCTAGTCATATACAGTAGGTTCTATTTCTTCTACCTCTTTGACTAAGCCCCAGTGGGTGGGGCTTAACATGTCAAAGGGCTTGGCTTGGGAGAGTGGTAATTTCTCTAAGTTATACAGACTTCTCCAGATCCACTTCCAGCTTCACAGTGTCAGAACCTTTAAGCCAACCTGGCAAAACAGTAGGCAGCATCCTATCTTCACATCCAGAGCACAAGGTAGGCTCCATACAGTCTATGGGTCCAATGGATAAGGTTCCCTCAGTGGCACATTTCCAGGTCACAGCTGGGGGGAAGAGAGCAATCACAAAGCCTGCCCAAAATATTTATACCCCCCCCCCCCCAGCATGCACCAGTGGTCATGAACCTCCTACTGGTTTGGCTAGATGAAACTATAAATATTTATAATTCAGTCTTTTTGTGAAATCTCATACTAATGCCAACAGTACCAGGTACACCTGCTGTCTGCAGTGATAAGTCACAGGTCCATTGCGTTTAGTAAAAGACCAAGTGAAGAACTAAACTACAAAATCAGTCTGGGCTGACTACCACCCAACATAACTAAATTTAGGTAACAGTCTCTCTTTAGGACAGGGTGCTACACTTGAAAAACTCCTTTCATGTTGTGATCACTGCCTGTCTGCTGGCCATCGCTTTCTGCAACTTCCTGAATTCTTTGCATGCTTTGCAGCTTCTCCTCTGCTCATTGCTTTGGGTTCAATTTCTATGGTGTGTAATATTTCATATACATATACATACACACAGTTTTTTTAAATATGTACATAGGTATTTACTGTTGGCCATGGTTTAGGTTCTGATGCAGCTGGCAGCCAAGCTGCATTACATATCAAAGGCCCACAGTTACTTGCAGGGGGTTGTGGAATTTAGATTGGGTGGTCATATTTCAAAGGAATAGTACAAA
Source organism: Glandirana rugosa (assembly GCA_018402905.1). Classification (NCBI taxonomy): domain Eukaryota; kingdom Metazoa; phylum Chordata; class Amphibia; order Anura; family Ranidae; genus Glandirana; species Glandirana rugosa. The sequence goes on along the minus strand of BLSH010511776.1, from coordinate 978,800 downwards.
AAAGTATTTATTGATGCTAATTAGACTTGAGGGGGTTCATTGTGGCTTGTTTATCTGGTGAACACTAATGTGAGGTTAAGAGAACCCCCCCAGTGTGAGACTAACAATCAAAGTGGACATTCATACAAGCTGGCAGGGTCAATTCTTTCTCTCTCCATGAACATGGGGGCACAGGTCTAGATATGGTCTAGTTGGAATGGGACTCTGAAGGCTACTGTTCCTTGTAATATTTACTCTATTGGATTTTGATCATCTGGTACAAGTATTATGAACTTTGTTCTGTCTGAAATCAATAAATGCTACTCTCTGGAAGAACCGACCGAGTGATGCGGAAAATTAACCATTATAATAATAACTAAATAATAATAATCATTCCTCCACTACTGTATCACTGCATTCTAAAGACTACATATCCCATGATACCTTTCTGTCTGCAAGATGTGATCCCTGTACTGGCTTTTGAAACTCCCCCTTTCAGCATCTCTGCAGTACAGAAGGCAGGATCTGTGAAATGTGTGACACAGCAGTGTCTACTCACAGAGCTTAATAATATATGTCACAGAATTCAAGGAAGTAAATGTGTGGGATTCCACACAATGTAGGTTTCCAAACTTCAAGGTTGTTCAAATTATTAGCAGTAGCTAGAAATAACTGAAATAGTTATGCTTTAAGTATCAGGTCACTGGTTGGCAAACTCTTGACAAATTGGAAACTCTAACTATATTTAACTCTTTACTTTGAGTAATAGCAAAGTTAGGCCACACACATTACATTGCCTGCATGCCAGGTTCATGAACATGCTTTTACTCTGGTGATTGTGTTCAAGGCCTAGTGTTGCTGATTCAGGGTATCCTTTAGATATAGTAACTATAGAATATTTTGCCATTTATACAGTATAATAAGTTCTACAGAATTGTATCAATTCATTTTTATTATAGAAATCACTGACAAAAGCCCAGTAGGCTGTAATGTATCTGCTATAAGAAATAGTGAACATTTGCAGCAGACATTAGCTTGAGATATGTTTTACAATAGCTGTGAGAGTCTGCCAGGCATAAAGAGGTAATGAATGGCAGAGGTAGGCACAGTTAAATTCTATGGATAGGTTTTATGTGAGACACAGTTATAAAGCTAAATGGCATGGACAATAGACTGCCTTGGACTGAACATAATAGAGAAATGGTGCACACGAAAGATAAGAGCTGTGTAGGTGAACAGAAAAAGAGAAGAAAGGAATACCATAATAGAGAAACATTCACAACAATAGAAGATGGCAGGATGGTGTGGGCAGTTCCACTGAGGACATACAAAGCATACAGCCGTGATTGAAAGATTACAATCTGAAGTTTCAAGGAGAATGAATTTAAGGTTACAGACAATAAGGACATCTGTGCACAGAGAATGGAAAATGTAACCCATAAAAGTAGAACCCATGAGCTCTTCAGTAGGCGGAAAACAAGTAAGAAAGGGTTAAAACCGCTGTCAGCTTTTTTTGTCATCTGTCTCCCATTTCAGTGATTTCCCTTAACTTCCTGTCTTGTAGGCACAAGAGAAAATGAGAGGAAATAAGTGGGGTAAATCCAGTCATCACCAAAATAAGTATTCCAATTGGAAGATGTTCCAATTTTTAGATTTTTCTTCAGTTTCAAGACCAGGGACAAAAGCCAGCAGGACAAACAGAAAGAGTGAATCTCAGCAGCAGGGATAAAGACAGCAATACAGATCTGACAAGCAGGGCTGGGACGAGGGGTGGGCAGGAGGAGATGGGGCGCCCTAACCCTAATAAAAAAGGCGGGGGGGGTGCAATTTGGCTTCTCTGCTCTGGGCACTGGATCACCTTGTCCCGGCACTGCTGGTGCAAACACCTTACCAACCTATCCAAAAACTTCCCTTTATATACATGTTAACCCACCATGTTTGGCACTCCAGATAAAAACAGTTTACAAAGTTCAACAACCTCTAATATGTGTTTTGAGTTTAGAATGTAATAAAAGTCAGTGGATGTGCTTTAGTATTTTGTTTACAATGATCCGTTTATGATACAATGCAGTCATCTAATGGCATTTTAGTGGTGGTATCGCCTTTCTTTACCAAATATGATTACATTGCGTTATATTTGACCTAAACATTAAGATATAAAAAAAAACTTGAGTTTAAGAAACCAATTATGTAGAAATGTAACAGAGTCAAAAATCAGACAAATGATTAGGCAGAGGTCAACTTTAACTTGAAATTCACTAAATAGACTCAAAGTAGGATTAACAATGCAAACAGGGCCAGAATAGCAAAGAGTAAAGAATAAAGGTAAGTGGTTGAATACCTGTACAAACAGGAGTTCCTCAAAGCAATGTTTCAATGGTTCAAACAGGGCACTAGGTGACAGCACAGCTCATTCTCTATAGTAACAGAAACTAGAGAAAAATAAATACAGAACTTACTAAACTTACTCCCACACACAGTGTGTCAGGACCAGGATCCGAATCCACATCCTCTGCTTTATTTGGCAGTGGCTCTTCTTGCTGAGCCACCTGAAATGCTGGACAGCATCCTGTCTGATCCCTTTTATAATCTTGCCTTGTACCTTGGTTCTGGTGAACCTGGTACTCCTTGCTCCTCCCATCAATCTCCTATTTAAGCCATGTCTATGTACTTCCTGTTGCCAGATTATCGTGCTCTCCCCAGCTAATATCTTTCTCCTTTGCACACCTGTAGCTGTCCATTTCCCCATTACCACTCATTACCGACCTTTGGCTTGTTTACTGACTACGCTTCTGCTTGATCCCTACCTGTTATATCTGCTACTGGAGCCCTGCTTGCTCACCTTAGTACCGTGACCTGGTACTAATACGCAGCAAAACCCATCTCTACCACCAGGAGCTCTGGTGAATACCAGAAAGTGCTTAGACCCTGCACCTTGGGTGAGTTCATGTCATCCACAAGGGTGAACTGCTTGTGTATTTATTCAGCTGACTAGTGGGAGTTTCCCCACTGCTATAGATACTGGTCATTGAGCCTGACCCCTGACCTTGACACAGTGTCCCTCACAGTGAAATCCAGGCTAGGTCCAGTAGCACAGGTGAACAGCTGGATGGATCTCAAGGCTGGTCACTTAGGCAAGCAGCTAAAGTAATCTCAAGGCTGGTAACACAGGTGAGCAGCTGGAGACACAGAACAACCCCACATGAATCACAGTACCTGGTAGCAATTGAAGAAGTGTCCTCCACAATGGTTGGCTCTTCCTTGGAAGCTGTGTGCGATTGGGCTCCTGTTTGGCTGCCCATATGCCAGGACTAAGAAAGAAGAACTATAAATCCGGCTGTAGATTACATGCCCAGCCACCTCTGCCTCATCAGGTGCTGAGTAGCTGAAAGCAGGAAACAGTGAAACGCATTGAATCATTCAGCTTCAGCTTATTAACCTATCAACTAGAGAACTGATAAGGTCTCATTCAATTTAAACTTGTTGTGGGCTGCAGCTTGATATGCCCACTCCACAGTTTAGTGCTTGAGGAGCTGGTAATTACACACATTTTTCTAGCATGTTAGGACTTTCCCTGCATTACCGACCGAGGTAAAAGGCTTCCATCAGAAGCCTTTTACCACATGATCAGCCATGACCAATCACGGCTGATCACTGTGTAAATAGGAAGAGCCGTTTATCGGCTTTTCCTCTGCTCAGGTCTGCAGAACATTTATCAGCGCAGCCCCCCTCAGGATCATCCCACTGGACCAGCAGGGAGCCAACCATGACCACCAGGGAGCCCCCCCGGGACACCATGAGGAGGTCGCCCAGGACCACCAGGGAGACAACATGGAGGCTGCCCAGGACCACCAGGGAGCCCCCACTAGACCACCAGGTAAAGGCAATACATTGCACTGTAGGGATGGCACTGTGCCCATATATGATGCCTGCCAGTGCCATCCCTAACAGTGCTATATGCACCAGTGCCCACCTGTGCCACCTATCAGTGACCACCTATGCCCACCTGTGCCACCTATCAGTGCCCACCTGTGCCACCTATAAGTGCCCACCTGTGCCACCTATCAGTGCCCATCTGTGTCACCTATCAGTGTCACCTATCAGTGCCCAGCAGTGCCACATATCAGTGCCCATCAGTGCCACCTATGAGTGTCCATCAGTGCCGCATATCAGTGCCACATATCAGTGCCCATCAGTGTTGCTTATCAGTGCCGCCTATCGGTGCCCATCAGTGCTGCATATATGTGCCCCATTATCAGTGCCACCTCATCAGTGCCAATCTGTACTGCCTCATCAGTGCCCTTCAGTCTAGCCTCATCAGTGCCCATCAGTGTAGCCACATCAGTGTCTATCAGTGAAGGAGAAAATTTACTTATACAAAGTTTTGTGACAGAAACAAAGAAAAAATTTTTTTTCAAAAATGTTCATTTTTTTTTATTTGTAGCACATAAGATAAAAACCGCAGGGTTGATCAAATACCACCAAAAGAAAGCTCTATTTGTGGGGACAAAATGATAAAAATTTTGTTTGGGTACAAAGTCGCATGATTGCACAATTCTCATTCAAAGCGCAACAGCACTGAAAGCTGAAAATTGGTCTGGGCGGGAAGTGTTCTAAGTGCCTGGTATTGAAGTGGTTAAAAAAATATTTTCTCTGGTTTAGAAATAACAAATCGTCTTTCTAAATTTGACTTGAGATACAGTTGGGATCATAAAATGCAGAGCAAGGAAACTTTAGATGTGATTGGTTGCTGAACCACAATTATATGTCCATGTTATACAGCTGTCAGTATTATGAAATGCGTACGCTTACAACGACATGCACAAATAAGCCGTAATAAAATTTCTGGTACGAAGCACAGGTTGACAGATTTCATTTTGAAAAAGACAAAAGTCGTCCCCCTTCTGTCAGACCTAACACTAATCTCATTAATTCAAACCGTGTAACAAAAAGTCAATGAAAATGATCCTGTCATCTGACTTAGTCAAAAGCATGTTTCCCAGACTCCCTTGTTTCATTATCCCTCCCAGCATGAGGCAAATGTTTCCATTCTGACAATCATTTCTGCACTAACAATATCCACGCTTCAATACAGAACGTGTTTAAGGGAGCTTGTATTTGCCCGCTGTTGTCACATTTTGGTGTAATGCTAAAATTATTTTTATGGGTAAGAATTCAGCAAAAGTCAACATTTAAATGAAAAAACTGATAGAATCAATTAAGCATATTCAGCTCTTTAGACATAGACAACAATCCAAACACTGATTTTTACAGTATGTCAAGAAAGATGAGCTTTGGTGGTAGCGGCATTTCTCCAGCAATTCATTAACTTTTTGTTAAAAACTTTGTAGGTTCTCTGACAGAAAAAAGGGATGTTCATCTGAGTCACAAGAGACAATAATTTAAAGCATTTTTTAACCCAAAATAAAAAAAATAAAGATCCTGTTCCTTTAAAGCATGTTATACAGCACAGCACTTGTGCTGTGTAATTTGGCCCCCTGTATCACCTGTAATACCTGGCTGATCCTGCCAGGTTCTGCCCTCCCCTCTCTGCGCTGACTCCGAAAAAACATGGCTGCCAAGCTGTGATATCGGAGTCAGTGCATGTCTCCGTTATCTGCAGCCTGCGCTGTGTGTCCTGTCTGCTCTCTCCCCCTCTCCTCTCCCCCAGCCCACTGCATATGTCAAGTAGAGAGAGGAGACAAGCGACAGATTAATCAGCATGGATCTGCACTCAGTAAAGCAGGTATATACAGCGTTATTTTCCTAAAGCACTGTCATAGGGGGATATTACAGTAGTAAACAGTGGATTATATAAAGAGGCACAGGTGGGTTAACAACCACTTTAAATAATTGGATAACCCACCCACTTTCTATAAAAGGTGGTCTCACAGCAGTCATATTGTCAGTATGTATTGGACCTGTTAGGCAGAACAGCTGATTTTGTGTATTGTGTGATACAATTTTTTTTTCAATTTTAGTTTTTGTATTGATATATGACAGAGCCTAGCTTCCTATGCGTTTTGTTTGACAATGGCTTGCTTTCAAGCCCTAGAAATGGCCAGTATTGATTAACAAGATTCCCAGCTCTACTCCATAGATTTTTTTTATTTTTTATTTTTTGAAATATTTATTGAAGATTTTCACATGTACAAATACCAGATCGTTCAAATATAGCAGTAAACATGACAAGAGGATTCTAATCCTAGGGTGAAATTGGAAGTCATAATACACAGGATACTTTACATGGTATAAGTACATATAATCAGGGAAGAGGGAAGGGGGGAAAAGGAAGCAGGGCAGGGGCCGGGGTTGAGGAGTAGGGTGCTGCATACCCAAGGGGAGGTGGAGGAAGGACAATGATATGAAAAGAGCAATGAGAAGTTGGAAGAGGGGAGGGGAAGGGGGGGTCGGCATTAATGAGAAATTATTTATGAATGATGGGGGGGGGATGTTGGCCTCCCGTCCCGCCTGAGCTGGTGAACCTATATTGGAGAGGTGTTGCCATATTACCATACAGTGCCACATGAAACCATATAGAAAATACAAAGAGTACAATGGGTGTAGGGCAAAAGTCCCGTGAGGGGGAGAAGCCATAGATAGGGTGATGACCCAGAAGGGAACAAGGAGAGGTGTACCCCTTTAGGTCTCCTGATGACATTGCTGTCTATTGATATGGTATCGATGAGGGGCTCTTTCAATGGCCTCTACTTCCTCCCTTGTGAAGGTTGACTGCATGAAAGGGAGCCATTTGGTTCGGAAACGGCGGTCAGGTGAAACGTTCAGAGAGTTGGAAGTAAGTCTGTCCATATACAATAGCCAGATAAGATCTTTCTTCACCATGGCCACACAGGGGCCGGTCGGTTGTGTCCAACATTTCAGAATTGTTTTGCGGGCCGTCAGGAGACATGTTTGTATCCAAGGCATGTAGGATAAAGCTTTCGCAGGCAGTGGTGGGTGTAGACTAGTTTGGTCTAGATATCCAAATAATATTAGTTCGGGGGTCTTCGGGATTGTTATGCCCGATACCTTGTGAATGAATTCCACAACATTTGTCCAAAAGGGTTGGGTGGAGGGGCAGAACCAGAAGCGGTGGGCCAATAAGGGTCGGGTAGAGGAGCACCACGGGCACATTTCCACTTTTGGGTCCTCTCTGTTTCTGAGGAAGGGTATGAAGGCTCTATGGAGTAACTTCAATTGGGTTTCCTTCCAGAGTTCGCAAGTTGTATAACGCATAATCGTGTTGTAACCCTGGTGTAGCTTGTCCGCTAGGTTCTCCAGAGGAAAGTCCTTTGATCAGGACTTGGATAAACTAGGATTGAGGGGGGAGGGTGCATTAGATTATAATGGGGTAGACAGGTCAGACAGGGGTCAGCCCCTATTGATGGGTGGAATGGGGAAAGATGGGGGGAGGGCAAAGAAAGATGATATGAAGGTTCCCATGTTACAATCAACCATTGGAAATGGTACTGTTTGTGCTAAAATTAAAAATATGCAAGATACATGTGCAAAATGTGACAGTGAATTAAAGTGTTTGTTCACCAATGCCAGGAGTCTGCCAAGCAAAATAGGTGAGCTAGAAGCTCTGGTGCATGAGGAAAACTATGATTTGATTGGTATAGCTGAATCTTGGCTTCATTCTTCACATGACTGGGCTATTAATATTCCTGGCTATGCTCTCTTTCGGAAAGACAGGGTAAAACGGAGGGG
>BLSH010511776.1:942702-971101 GCA_018402905.1 Glandirana rugosa | reverse complement strand
ATATGTATGTGTATATGTATATGTATGTGTGTGTGTGTGTATGTGTTGGTTTATTAGGGTATATGTTAGGAAGTGGGTGTCAACTGGGTCTCCTTCCGTTTTTTGGGGTCGTTTCGTACCTAGGTTAAACGATATTGCCCCCTTTTTTAAGGAAGGACTAAGGGGCTCTCCGTTAGCCTAAGTGGGACCTAGTTGAAATGGATTTTTACAATCATGGGTCAATATAAGAGATATTTTACGTGTTATTATACATAGACTTCTACTGGGGGTGGTTATACACGTTTTTTATCGCGATTTTATTCAGGGTTTAGTTAAAGGTGTGTTCTATTTTCGACCTTTTATCACCCATTTCAAGAGTCCTCCAGCTTTTATCTTGTGTGGAAATTGATTTGGGACTTATTTTAGCGCTATTTTTTGCACATATTGGTGGGGGTCATCTTCAGATACATATTATTGTGCATTTTATAGAGAATATAACTGGGTACTAACATTTTTAGGTAAAGTTGATCCAGGGTGAATCCGATTGCCTCTCGGGGAATCAGGAAGGAATTTTTTCCCCCGTTATAGCAAATTGGATCCATGCTTTGCTGGGGTTTTTTGCCTTCCTCTGGGTCAACTGTGGGTGAAGGATTGTATATGGGATTATTTGGTTGTGTATGTGTGTGTGTGTGTATGTATATGTATATGTGTATGTATATATATGTATATATATGTATATATATATATGTATGTATAAAAAAATTTTTTTTTTTTTTTTGGTTGAACTGGATGGACTTGTGTCTTTTTTCAACCTGACTAACTATGTAACTATGTAACTATGACCATTTGGTGGCCGCTACTTCCATCGGTGAGGGTAGAGTCCTTTGGATAAGGGGTTTGTATATGTCTGATATGGCGCAAGATCCTTTGTCGAGTAACAGGTCAATGAAGGAGGGACTGAATGGAGGGGCAGCAGGTTTGTGGTTTGAGCGTATGATGCTCAGGCATTGGGAATAATGAAAGATGTGGGAAGGAGGGAGGTTCAAGGTCTTGCTAATGTCCTGAAAAGGGATCGGTTTGCTGGAGTTCTCGTCATATAGGGATGCCATATGTGTTAATCCATGTGAGAACCATACTTGGAAGGCTACGCTGTCTTGAGCTGCTGGAAATAGTGGGTTGCCTGTAATGAGTAACTGTTGTGAGACATGGGGTGACAACTTCTGCAGTTTCCGGGATTCTTTCCATGCAATTGCCGTGTCTCTCAGTAGCAAGTTCTGTCGGAGGTGGGTCGGGAGGCAACACCATTGGGAGAGTAGCAGGCCAGATAGGGTAAATGGCTTAGCCATAGCCGATTCCAGAGAGTTGTTGGAGTATCTTGATGTGTTTGCAATCCACTCCAGACCTGCACGGAGGAGGCAAGCAATATTATATATTCTAATGTGCGGTAGACCAGCCCCACCATCGCTCCTGGGAGAGTATAGCTTTGCTTGTGAGATACGTGGTTTTTTACCCCGCCATAGGAATTTCACGACTGCCGAGTTTAAGAGTTGGATATCTATGTGTTTTATAAGTAAAGGTACGGTTTGTAATGGGTACAGCAGTTTAGCAAAGCTCACCATCTTGAAAAGACGGCATCTCCCCAGGAGCAACAGCGGAAGGTCTGTCCACCACGCCAGTTCCTGAGATATCTTCATAAATAAAGGGGGATAGTTTAAGGAGTATGGGGAGGAGGGAGTTTTGCCAATTTGTATACCTAAGTAGGTGATATGGGTGTGTGTTATGGGGAAGGGGGAAGATGAGGCCCATGGGAGGTGTTTGGTAGTGCCTAGAGGGAGGATCTCGCTTTTGGAGTAGTTTATGCGTAGCCCAGAGAGATTGCGGAAAGCGTCGAAGGTGCTCTTAATCACGTGAATGTCCTTGGCAGGGTTCGAAGTGAAGATGAGTACGTCATCTGCGAACAGTGCCGTGCGTACCTCCTGATCCCCTACAGTAATGCCATGTAAGGGGGCTTTCTCAATGAGATATCTAGATAGCGGCTCCAGGGCTAGATTGAACAGGAGGGGGGACAGGGGGCATCCCTGCCTCATGCCCTTATGTAACCGAAACTCCGGGCCCATTATGCCCGCTGCTACTATCCTAGCCGAAGGGCAAGCTTACATTTGCTGTATGGAGGAATGGACCTTAGAAATGTAATGCCCCTAGGACTGAGAAAAGCCACTCGAAACTGACATTATCAAATGCCTTTTCGGCGTCCAGAGTTATGATGGCCGCTCCCTGAGTAGGGTGGTTTTTTGCGTGTTCCAGTACGGTTATCACTTTGCGAATGTTCAGGGTCGCGTTTCGTCCCCGGACGAATCCTGATTGAGCGGGGTGTATGATGGTGGGGATAATGTCCGCCAGTCTGGCTGCTATGATTTTAGAGAGGAACTTGACATCCAGATTTAAAAGTGATATGGGGCGATAGGAATCTGGGGCCAGTGGGTCTTTGCCTTTCTTGCTGAGAAGTTTAATAATTGCTAGATTGCCCGTGGGTAGGTAACGACCACCAGACCAGATGTGATCATAGACCTTGGACAAGGTCGGGGCAAGAATGTCTTTTAATGATTTATAAAAATCCCCGGTAAAGCCATCTGGCCCAGGGGCTTTGTTGGGAGACGTGGTTTGTATAGCCTGCAGGATTTCGGTCTGGGTGATGGGGGCGTTCAAGAGTTGGAGTTGGTCTTCCGTAATCGAGGGGATATTCAGTTGACTTAAGAATTGGACAGCTTTGTGATTGTCTATTGCGTCAGGTGAGTAAAGGGAGGTATAAAATTCTAGCATGACATTGGCTATTGCCGAGGGATCAGTGTGTGTGTGGCCCTGATTGTCTGTGAGAGCTGAAATATGTGTCGGAGTAAAGGTGTTTTTGCAAAGTCTGACCAACAATTTTCCAGACTTGTTTCCATGCTGGTAGAACTTGACATCCGATAGGGCTCTCCGGGAGAGCTCTATTGTATCTGCCCAGAGGTCAAAAGCTCTCAATTGTCCCTGTTAACCTGGTTATTGTTGGTGGCTAGTGCTGTCTGGGCTGCTTGGAGTTGCACACTAGCTGTGCGATATTTGGCTAAAGACCTACGTTTATGTGAGGCTGCATAAGATATCACTTTACCTCTCAGAAAGGCTTTCCCCGCTTCCCAGAAGAGGTTGGGGTCTGACTGACGAGCATGGTTTGTAAGAGAATACTCTTCCCAGGCTGCTCGGATGTAGGATTGAAAATCTGACATGCCTGGAAGATGAGCTGGGAATCTCCATATATTCGGGTTTGTTTACTAATGTGGTCCGCCAGTGAGATTGAAATGGGCGCGTGATCGGAGATGGCCATCACGTGTATCGCTGAGTTCGACAGGGAGGGTAACATAGATTCCGATATGAATATGTAATCTATTCTGGATAGGGTCCTGTGCGGGGGTGAGAAGTATTTGAAGTCACGGTCGACTGGGTGTTGGAGTCTCCACGTATCTAGTAGAGACAGGGATTCTATGGTCTCTGCTAGGAGGGTTGTAGTTTGCGCGTGTGGAGGGATATTTGGGTGCGGGGGGGAGAGGATTTGTCCCCCAGTATGTCCATGAGGGAGTTAAAGTCCCCTCCCACCACCTGAGGGGAAAGAGGGTGTCTCAGGAGGTGGGTGGAGAGATCAGCGAAAAAGGAGGGTCCTGGGCTGTTTGGAGCATAAATATTAGTGATAGAAAGATCTTTATTTCCCCACTTAACTTGTATCGTAGCCATTCTGCCTTGGGTGTCGGTGTCCGTGGCTATGACCTGGCCTGAGAATTTTTTGTGTAATAGAATTAGAGCTCCTGCCTTCCTTCCCAACGCCTCTGATCCTATTACCGTGCCCACCCACAGCTTTTTCATCTGCCAGAAATCAGAGGATGGCAGGTGTGATTCCTGGAGTAAGGCTATGTCTGCATGGAGCCGCTGAAGATGTCTCAGCACCTTCATACGCTTGTTGGGGGATCTAAGTCCCTTAACATTCCACGAGATTATTTTCATGGAGGGTTAAGAAGTAAAGGGTTAATACTAGGCAACTCGGTCGGATTGGGTGACGGTTGGTCTGAGAGCTCAGGTGGCCGGTGGTTGTTTTTTGAGGGAGGTGTAGTAGAACAGATTTGGATATCAATGCCAACTGGGAGACAGGGGGAGATGGGATGGGTATGCAGCAGGATAGGGGGTGTAATGGTAGCGGTGTGGACAGCAGTTATGTATTCAAAATATAACCAACGTAATAAGCACTTCACTTTCTTCCACATGGTTGTACTGCAGGAGAAACTGTTCCCTAAAAGCATAGCCTCGTCAAGGGTGAAAGTGTCTCGACCCTTTCGCAATGTTTTGTGCTGTGGTCGGGTCGTCTTGGACCTCTAGAAAGTGGCCCCGAGATCATAATTTTAGGCTTGCATGTTTGGGAGGCAGTCCGTGTGGAAGGAGGCAAAGGGATAAGTCAAACAGTAATAACAGTATTGAGTAATAAGCAAACGAGTATAATGCAAACAGATCAGTCAGCTGTTCAGGCATCTGAAGTAGACTAAGGTAATAGGGGAGAGCAAGTGAGGCTGACTATACCAAATGGGATGTAGCTAGGCATCCCGTCCGGGAGGGGAAAGTTTCCATTAAGAAGACAAGCAACAGAGATTGCTGGGAGTATAGCCGTGATCAGTGAGGAGAAGGTAGGTGGTGATATACTCATCTGAGCAGCTCCTTTGGGAGGGAGGCTGTGGAGAGAACCTCGGCTAAGACGGCCAGATTATGTGGATGTCTCCATGGCGATGTTGCACGAGCCGTTGGTTTTCAGTCTTTTGTCTGAGTCTTTCCTAGGACTTCTCTGGTCTAGGGCACGTTGGGCGTGCAGATCTTTGGATGCCATAGCGGTATATGAGGGGGTGGATAGGGAGTGAAGAAACTTGTCAGCTTCTGAGGGATCCGTGAACGACAGCTGTTCTCCAGACGGAGCCTTGAGGCGAAGTGTAGCTGGAACGGCTAATGTGAATCTAATGTCCCTCTTAAAAAGTTCTGCGCAGATAGGTTGAAAGGACTTCCATGTTTATCCACGTAGTTTAGATATTTGGCTATGGCTGGTCTCGGCGTACTTCGGTCAGAGCCCGGTGGGCCCAATCTGTGTGCCCACTCCACCTGGAGGGGGCCCCGGAGGCCTAAGGCTTCTGGGATTTTAACCGCGCAGAAGTGGGATAACGCTGTGTGGGAGACCAACTCAGGGACCCCGATGAACCTCAGATTACTCCTTCTCAATCTGTTCTCGAGGTCTTCGAGTTTCTCTATTATGAGTCTTATCTGGGTATCTTGTGCTCGATCTGAGTCTTGGGTGTGGTACAATTCCTCCTCTACATGGGAGATTCTCTGCTCCGCTTCAGTTAGTCGGGATGCTTGTACTCTCAGTTCTTTATGTAACTGAGCCAGACCTTCCTGGACCGCTTTTTCCACCGTGGCTGTGATTGTGGGGGCAAGGATCGCTGCTACAGCTTGGGCTATTAGTTCGGTGTTGAACATGCCTGCGTTCGTTGCAGGATCCGAAGGTTCAGATATAAACGAAGGAACGATCGCTCCCCCCGGTGCGGTCGCCATGACAGGCGCCGCGACCTGATGCAGGTCTTCGGATCCCTTCTGTTGTACGGGCGGCCGGGACGTACCCTTGTCGAGGTATCGTTCCATCTTGTCATCGGGGACTCCTCCGGTACAGACCCAAGCTTTTTAGAGCGGGTGTTTCGGTTTTGTAGATAGATTCTGGAGGCTAGCTGTGGGAGCAGAGCGAGCGTGCAGCTACTCCATGAGGCGCCGGAACCGGAAGTTCCATAGATTTTTTAAAGGGTTCCCTGCAATGTTTGTGAACCTTGAGCAAGCTTTGCAAAATTTTTAGCAAGCTATACCCAGGAAAACCCAAGCAGATTCACTCATGCCTAATCCCAACGATGCCAAGTGTATCCCAAAAATGAAAACTAAAAAGTAATTAATTTTCGGCAGCGCAAACAAACTATCATAATAAAGTGCATAAATATCTCATATTTAGTGCATAATAATTATTGCATGATACAATCATATCAAAAATGATCGCATCAAAAAAAAAATATATAAAGTCCACTCCTAAATGAATAAAGTGCTAGTGCTCAAACATAGTCCCATGTGTGAATCCTTAATCATGAAGATATTGTCGATGGATATCAATAGCAGCCACAATACTTCCTCCCCCAATGTCACCACGTATAATGCAAAACTTATTATGCACTAATTATGAGATATTTATGCACTTTATTATGATAGTTTGTTTGCGCTGCTGAAAATTAATAACTTTTTAGTTTTCATTTTTGGTATATTTTATTTTAAAGCAGCAGCATTATTGAGATGATATTTCATTCACTATAGAGGTGGTTTATTACAGCACGGTGATTTTATGCCAAGTGTATACTTTGAAGGAAAATTCCATTATATACAGGTGCTAAGTTAAGCACTCAATCCATGCATATCAAGCCAAATAAGTGTGAACCACAGTGATCTGCGTATTTTCTGTCATAGACAAATTTTACTTTAAAATCTCCCCTGATAACCTATTTTGCATACAAAAGAACAAAAGGAGACTGTCACTTAAAATATGCTCTTTCCATGCAAAACAGTAAACTACAACATACATAGGGGGCTATTTGTTATTGTTATTTGCAGGATTTGATTTCCTGTTTGGGTTGCCATTAAAGCATTTCTAGAGGCATTTTTTAAATTAAAATGATAAACATGTTATACTTACCTGCTTTGTGCAATGGTAATGCACATAGCGGCCCCTAACCACATCTTCTGGGGTACCCCGCCGGCGCGCCTCATCTTCTGTGTCAGCCCCAAATCAGGTCACTTATGGGGGCAGGTATGCAGGCTCAACTTGAGCTGAGCTTGGCTGTGTGTGTCCATAGACACACACAGCGTGGCTCAGCCCTGCCCCCTGCTTGTAGGATTTGAAGATATGATTGACAGCAGCAGGAGTCAATGGCTCCCACTGCTGCCCGATCCTCCTGTGAGAAGAGAAAGATGGGAGAGGACTTGCAGACGGGCACAGTGCTGGATCCATACAGGACCCAGGTAAGTGGCAAAATGTTTTTTACCTTATAATAGGGAATGCATTAAAGTGGTAGTAAACCCTCCTATCATTTTCAGCCAAGGAAGCTGCCATCTTGGCCTCTGTTTAATCTGAAACTGCCATGATGCTGCACATGTGATCAGCTATGATACCAGCCATTGGATGGTTTGACAGTTTGGTTTAGAGCACAACCAATGGGAGTGTTACATTTCTGGCACGTGCCGGAAATGTAACTGGTTTTTAAACTGTTAAATGGATGGGTTTACTACTGCTTTAAGTTAAAAAAAACGGTTTAGCTTTATAGCTTTGGAACCACTTTAAGCTGTAAAAAATAGTTCACAGTCATTTTACTGATTTCTGTTTAACCACTTGCCCACTGAGCACTTAAACCCCCTTCCTAACCAAGCCAATTTTCAGCTTTCAGATTTTGAATGACAATTACTCAGTCATGCAACACTGTACCCATATGAATTTTTGTCCTTTTTTCACACAAATAGAGCTTTGATTTGGTGGTATTTAATCATCAATGGGGTTTTTATTTTTTGCGCTATAAATAAAAAAAAAAGAGCAACAATTTTGTTAAAAAATGCATTTTTCTTTGTTTCTGTTATAAAATTTTACAACTTAGTAATTTTTCTTCATGCATTTTGGCCAAAATTTATACTGCTACATATCTTTGGTAAAAAAATAACCCAAATTAGTGTATATTATTTGATCTTTGTGAAGATTATAGAGTCTACAAGCTATGGTGCCAATCTCTGAAAACTGATCACACCTGATGTACTGACGGCCTCATTTCTTGAGACACTAACAAGCCAGGAAAGTGCAAATACCCCTCAAAATGACCCCTTTTTGGAAAGTAGATATTCCAAGGTATTTAGTAAGAAGCATGGTACATTTTTTCACGTTGTAATTTTTTTTCACAATTCTTTGCAAAGTGAAGATTTTTTTTTTTCACAAAATTGTCAAATTAACAGGTTATTTCTCTAATATGCATAAGCATAGTTACAACTACACCCCAAAACACATACTACTACTTCTCCTGAGTATGGCGATACCACCTGTGTGGGACTTTTTCACAGCCTGGCCACATACAGAGGCCAACATTCAAAGAGCACCATCAGGTGCTCTTGGGACATAAATTACAAATGTAATTTCCCGACAACCTATCACATTTTTGAAGGTCTTGGAGCACCAGGACAATGGAAACGCCCAAAAAATTACCCCATTTTGGAAAGAAAACACCCCAATGTATATTCTATGTGGCATTATGAGTCTTTTGAACATGTAATTTTTTTCTACGTTTTTGGAAAATGTGGAAAGAAAATGAAAACACATTTTTCTACGCATTTTTTTACATTTTTACGGCATTGACGGGCACTGATGAAAATCCACTGTAGGGGTGACACTGATGAGCACTTACTGATGGACACTGAATTGACACTAATTGGCATTTTAGTGGCATTGCAAAGCACAAATGTGGCACTGTAGGGCACTTATGTGGCACTGCAGGGCACTGATGTGGCACTGTAGAGCACAGATGGGGCACTGATGGGCCACTGTAGAGCACAGATGGGGCACTTATGGGCCACTGTAGAGCACAGAAGTGGCACAGATGGAGCACAGATGTTCACTGATGGGGCACTGCTGGGCACTGATATGGCACAGATTTGCACTGATGGGGCACTGTAGAGCACTGCTGTTATAGTGTGATGTGGCACAGATGTGCACTGATGGGGCACTGAAGAGCACTGATGTGGCAGAGATGTTCACTGATGGGACACAGACGTGGCACTATAGAGCACTGATGTAGCACAGATGTGCACTGATGTGGCACTGTGGAGCACTGATGGGGCACAGATGTGCACTGCTGGGACACTGATGTGACTCGGATGGGGCACTGCTGGGAATGGATGGGTCACTGCTGGGCACTGATATGGCACAGATGGGGCACTGATATGGCACGGATGGGGCACAGATGGGGCACTGATATGGCATGGATGGGGCACTGATATGGCATGGATGGGGCACCACTGAGCACTTGCACTAGAAAAAAATACCTCAAGCAACCTCCCACTGCAGCTTCTCCCTCCTCTGCTCACATGATCGGTGTGAGCAGCAGAGAGAACTGGACGTGACACCAGTTTGTTTACATTGATCGCTCCATCATTGGATGGAGAGATCACGTGATAAAGGGCTGTTGTCATTGGCCCTTTACCGCGATCTGTGATGCACCGAGTCCCATGAACCCTCCGAGCACGGACAGCCCTGTGTGTGCACCCCAGGAGTGCGATTCTGGGATTCATAGTACGCCCTCCCAGATTTATCCGACTATGCCGTAGCCATCATTCGACTATGCCCCGGTCGGTAAATGGTTAAAGGCACTATAAACCTTTCTACCTGGGCCTTGTGTTTTTCACTTGCATTGATCATATGTGCATTGATCATATATCTTCATTGTGTGATTTGTTGCCCTGTACACACAGCATATAGTTGAGTAAATCCTCGATTCCGGGGTCAGAAGTTTCTGTTTATGTAGATATCCAAGGCACTTAGCATGGCACTACACAGGTTAATGTATGACCTCTGTCTGTAGTGTGAGAATTGGCACTTCCTGTAAGAAACTGCAAATCCCACAAGCCCTGGGTCCCTCTAGTGATCTGTAGGTGATAGCTACACAGTAATTATATCTGACACAGACACAAACAGGCAGAGTATTCACAGACGCAAAGAGAGCTTACCATGCAGCCAAAACATGTTTTTTTATTACATTACACTCCTATGATTGTGATGCAACACAGAGTGGAAGGCAAGGCATGTACCAGATGCTGTGTGACCCAGAACAGGACACCACAAATTGCAGCTCAACACATGAGTCCATCATTATAAGTTGAGACAAACACATTGAAAATAACTACACTGATACCTAGTTAAAACAATAAAAACATTTGAGATCGTACAATGGCTTTAAACGAAAAAATGTCATGATCAGAAGGTGTTTCTGATGCTCTTTATTGTATCCTAGAAAAAGAAAACTATTCCTGCGAGTTCAGTGATGGTATTTAAATCTCAGTTTTCTAGGACTGATACACATACTGAAATCGATTTTTCTGTGCTACATCATGGTAGCCCTTTAGACAAATAGCACTCTTTGCAAGGTATATTGGCAAATACATACAATCCCAGTACAGGTAACATCAAAAGATACAAAAGACGTTAAATGACTTGTGTCAGGATGTCTGGAATTTGACTTCAAACTCTGTGCAGACTGCTGGGAGAAGTATTGATCCAATTATGGTAGCAGGGGATAAGGTTCCTTGAAAATTCTGACTACAAAACAGATTTGCTTTTTCTTCTGTTTTTTTTCTGGCAGTTATTGAAAATTCTGTCTGGTTGAAAAAAGATATTGAATCGTACTTTGTAATGACATCTAATTACAATATTTTTGTAGCAATTGGCTATGTTATGTAAAGGAAAACTCTGCTTTCATTCAAAAATTGTTGATGTATATAACTGCTAAAAAAAAAAAAATCAAGTTTCACTTCTTCATTATCATGTCAACAGTATTTCCTTTTATGGAGAGGACATTTTCATCTCCCTGCCCACGCAATTGGCTCATCTGCAAACCTGCATAGAATTTGAGGTGAAATCAGGGCTGGTGCAAGGATTTTTGACACCCCCTTTTCCCTGCCCAGCCTGATCAGCGCCAGTGAAATGCAGCCTGATCAGTGCCAATCACATGCAGCCTCACCAGTGCCCATCAAATACAGCTTCACCAGCACCAATCAGTACAGCCTCACCTGTGCCCATCAAATACAGCTTCACCAGCGACAATCAATACAGCCTCACCTGTGTCCATCAAATACAGCTTCACTTATGCCCATCAAATGCAGTTTCACCTGTGCCCATCAAATACAGCTTCACTTATGCCCATCAAATACAGCTTCACCTGTGTCCATCAAATACAGCTTCACTTATGCCCAACAAATACAGCTTCACCTGTGCCCATCAAATACAGCTTCACTTGTGCCCATCAAATACAGCCTCACGGGGGTGGAGGGGAGGGGATTTTGCAGATCAGTCACTATTTCTATATACATTTGCAAATGGCATGTGATAATACAATCTCATTATCTCAGTCAGACTGTGACAGTTTTTACATGAATCAATGCAGAGCAGCCAGTGACAGATCAACAGTGGCCAGGCGCCCTAGGCGGCAGTGCACCCTAGGCAATTGTCTACTCCGCCTAGTGGTAGAGCCGGCCCTGGGTGAAATAGAGCCTTTTGTGCAAAAGTTTTAGGCAGGTGTGAGAAAATACTGTAAGTTAAGAATGCGTTCACAAATAGAAGTGCTAATAGTTTATTTTTATCAATTAACAAAATGGAAAATAAATGAACAGAAGAGAAATCCAAATCAAGTCAATATTTGGTGTGGCCACCCTTTGCAGCATCAATTCTTCTAGGTACACTTGCACAAAGTTTTTGAAGGAACTCGCCAGGTAGGTTGTTCCAAACATCCTTGAGAACTAACCACAGATATTCTGTGGATGTAGGCTGCCTCAAATCCTTCTGTCTATTCAAGTAATCCTAGGCAGACTCCATGATGTTGAGATCAGGGCACTGTGGGGGCCAAACCATCACTTCCATGACTCCTTGTTCTTCTTTACACTGAAGATAGATCTTAATGACATTGGCTTTATGTTTGGGGTTGTTGTCCTGCTGTAGAAGACATTTTGGGCCAGTCACACTCCTTACTCATGGTATGACATGATGGATAAGTATCTACCTGTATTTCTCAACATTGAGGACACCATTGATTCTAACCAAATCTCCAAATCCGTTTGCAGAAATGTAGCCCTCAAACTTGCAACAAACCTCAACTAAGCTTCATTGTTGCCTGCAGACACTTCCTATTGTACTGCTTTCCAGCCTTTCACAAACTAACCACCTTTTGCTACAAACCTGGAGTTAAGCTTTAAAGTGTTACTAAACCCAGGACCCTGCATTCACTATATCTGGTCTCCCACAGTACACAAAACATGGAAATACAATACTTTTAGTAAATATAAACTGATAAATACATAAATACCTTTTCTCACCAGCAGTTAGAGCAGTATTGTGACTTCTATCTGCGTCTGGTTAAAGCTTGTAAGAGGAGTTGTCATTCTACTTTGACTGTCCTATGTGGCTGCAGGACCCCTGACCCTCTGTTTGGACAGTGCTAGTTGGCCCTGTGCTGATCACATGCACTATTCCAAGAAAAAAAAAACCTCTCCAGGAATACACACCACACTGAGCATGTGCAGCTTGTCCCCTAGCCTCTGTTCTATCAGCAGATAGTTTGGGACTGTGGAATAATGGGAGACACAGAGAAGACAGGATCAAACAGCCGTTTTTCACAATGCAGAGGATTAACCCCTTAGGTCCCACAGTGAGTATAACAAGCATGCTTTACTGCATATAAAGACTGATTTTACTGTTGTGGGTTAAGTAACACTTTAAGTATTATTGTTAGGTGGTAGTTGATTTTAACACTAATTTTAAGAGTTAAAGTTACAGGTAGGGATAGGGTTAGGTGTTTGTGATAGGGTTAGGGGAGCAGTTTAGGTGGTGGTATCTTCTTTTCACATTTGTTTAAGTTACTCTGAGATCAGTTACACCAGGCTCCCAGTGCGAAAAGCCTACATATCACGCGTACAAAGCCTTAAGGCTTTTTTCTTTATATTTTGCCCATTAGGAAACACACAGCTCAGTCACATGAGTTTAATTCAGCAAATTTGATTAGGTTTCTATAGCATTCCTTTTTCTACCAGCCACACACTTCAGCCATCTGTTTAACTTGCAATTTATTTGTGCTCGAACTTGGCACGGTCAGTGTGTATCTGGCAAATGTGCTGTCAGATGCTACTGTAACTGCCTAATGTTCCATAGAGGAAGCATCATAATATTTTGCAAGTGGTCTGGTGGCAGCTGTGCATAATTGGGCATATCTCATTAAGCACACAATGATCAGCTGGGTGCCCTTTGATGGTGTATCACACATGACGCTGGCACTCTCAACCTGAGAATATGACAGCCTTTTCCATTCTCAAGCGATGCTTGCCAAGTTAATGGCAGTTGTCATCAGAAAGTGAAACAAATGCAAAAAAGGAACGATAAACTTTATTTACAAATAATCAAACTGATTAAATTATAGGTTGAAACTAAACGAATGCGTGTGCAAACACATAAATGCACACACATACACACACAGCGACACATTTCCATATGTTCCATATCATAAGTTACGTTAAAGAAGGAAAATAATTCCCATTGCAATACATATTTAATTATAACTTTGATATGTCTGTGAATTTTCCTTTTTTTTCATTGTGTAATCCCCTAATTGATTTTACTGGCAATTTACCTAGCTTTATGTTAGAAACAGATGTTGGGAAAATAATTATTACTCCAGTTTTGTATTTCCTTAAAAACCGATTTAGTTATTTCACTGTCATTTATGTGACAACAATAGATGATGGGGAAAGAAATTGTCAAGTGTGAAAGGTTTCATAAGGAGCAAACTCCTTCAGAACCTAATAATTATAAATTCAGTTGTCACAAAAATGATATTTCAGTTTCTGGAAATGAATTACCTGAAAGTTTCTTCTAGCTCTCAGGCAATGTGATATCTCAGAGGTTGGTTTATATTGAAAGCCATAAAGCACATTTAGAGCCCAAGCTCACATTCTGCACTCAGGGGCTCTCTGACAATGGAGAACAAGGGAAAACTATATTGAGAACCTCCAGAATGAATTCCTCTGTGAACAAATCTTCATTCATCCATCTACCTACACAAGGAACTACCTTCACCCTCCTTTAGGAATACATTCCCCATTTATTCTACAGCCTCATGGCAGTATCCTAGGATGGGAAGTCTCTTCTTTTATTCTTGATGTAACTATAGTTAAGAGACCACACCATACTTCTCTCAATAAAAAGAAGAATTTAATCTGAGTACTGTGTGGACAGGGTGTGACAGGTGTGTCTGTGCACACCCTAATCAACCTGTGTGGCCCAGATTCCTCCTGATATTTCACCAAAGCCCCCTAACAGGGATCCTAAAAAATGTGTAAAAAAAATGAAAATACTACGTAGTCAATGTCCCCTTTAGGGGTGGCTGGTTGATGTGGTTCAACTGCCCTCAATCACACTCCTACTGGCATCCAGAGTCAGAAAACAGCCTTGCTCTTTGTCTTTGTTGTTTTT
This sequence comes from Glandirana rugosa, assembly GCA_018402905.1. Lineage (NCBI taxonomy): Eukaryota > Metazoa > Chordata > Amphibia > Anura > Ranidae > Glandirana > Glandirana rugosa. Next base: position 956,763 of record BLSH010511776.1, on the reverse strand, counting down.
ATTTGGGGTTTGGACTTGGATATGGATTGGGATAGTTATGGGATGGCCAAAAGATCAAACAGTTCTGTACAATGAGACCAGTATATACACCATCCAGTATATACAACTCCTTCACTTCTCTCCAGCACACGTCTTACTTTGCTGCAAACTCCTGATTCCTCTCTCTTGCACACTTCTTACTTCCACTGGTGAGGCCTGGAAGGAAATTGACCAGCCTCTAACTTGAACAGCCTAGCTAGCACATGTGAGACCTGATGTAGATTTATCAGGCCTCCGGACCACCCTTTGTGGGCTTAAGGGTTGAGGTACCCCTGTGTAGCAAAGTCACTTTACTTGGTGCTAGCTAGCCAACGATGGACTACGACATCAGACCCCAATCTCCTCCTGCACCTTCTCCAGACTGTCTTCTTCCCAATCTGTCTTGTGCATCTACTCCCTTGGGCTGTGTCATTCACTGTTACTTGTAGTTCCTCCTGGAGATCTCTCTGTAGTGTTCTCACTCCTGCTGTTCTCTTCCACTCACCCTTGTGCCTGTCCTCCAGGATCTCTCTCCTTCTGGCTGCACTCGAGCTCTCCCAGGCCGAGTACACCCCCCCCCCCCAGACTAGGGGCTACCTCAGGCCTAACAGCCTCCACACTACATCTCCGTCTCTTCCACCTGAACTTCTCCTCCTCCCAATGGGCAGACCACAGTATGTAAGGAGGCCTGCTTCCTGCCAATCTAGGCTGGGGATTGGTCAAGGCTCCACATAGGAGTAGATTTACTACAGGCAAATAGGCTGTTCACATTGTAAGAACATTTTCTCTTAGCTTAAGTGAAGGTCTGCTGATTTCCACCATCCAATCATGTGCAAACACAAATCAGTGTTTTTATTTTCTTTGCAGGTGATCAGGTATTCTTTGCAAGTACATTTTCACCAAGTTCACTAAGCCACTACCTCTTCAAAACAGAAAGCACCTAGGCATCAACTTCAAAACCTAGCAAGCAAGTGTGCTGGAGGAAGTAAGGAGTGTATATAGACTGTGTATAGAAAAGGGGGGAAGAACCAAAGAACCAATCATTTGTCCCCCCTCCCTATATTGGGCATGTTTGACCAGGATTACATCTATCTGCCCCCAGCACCCCTACTATCTGGTTGCTTGCGTGCGCGGTGGGTTTGGGCCGTGGGTTCCTGAGCGTGGATGCCCCAGTATTAATACAGCTGTTGCATATGAGTCTAGTTTTCTTGCTTTAGCTTTCTGTTATAATCAATGACATGTAAAGATGTTTGGAATATTCACTATATGATGCAAACATTCATATTCATGTGGATGCCTATTTAATTGGTTATGAATCCATCTCTACTAATATCCCTACTGATGAAATAACTCTATATTTACTGGTACATGTTGATCACTATATTGTATATTTGTATAGACACTGCAAAGTATTCGCCATATACCCCAGAAGAAGGAAGGATTCCCGAAACATGTTGGGTTCCCAGCACAAACTGTGCCAGTGTATACTTTGTAATTGACACTCTATAGAATTTTTAATGTACAGCTTCTGTTTTTATGTACCTTTGCCATTATGACATACCCTTTTTGTATCTCTATTTTAACATACATTGAATAAAAATAATTACTTTTTATACTTAGTTTCTCCAATTACTGAGAGAACTCATGCCTTCAAAGTCCCAAGGGTAACGTGTGTCTAATTTGAATCTATTTAAGGGATGCGGCATTAGAGGTTTTTCTCTCTTTTCCCAGCCCAATACACGCCATTTGGACTTACCCACCGCAACACTTGCTCCTCCTGTAAAGAACCAAGCAGCGCTGTGCACAGGAGCAAGCATGCACTGTGTGCCCCCGTAGAAAGCAGCTTTCTATTGTGGCACATAGAGAAGAGGAGGATCAGGGCCACTCTGTGCAAAACCATTTGGGCTTACCCACCGCAACACTTGCTCCTCTTGTTAGATCACTAATTGGGTAGAAAACACCCCCCTTCTTTTTCTCCCCCCCTCTATTTGCATCTGTTTGTGGTGGATATATTAGATACATGACCAGAAATGGCATCCTATCAAGGTCAAGCTTGGGATGACTTTGTTGCCAACCTCTAAAAGGAGTACAGCAGGAAGGAATCCCATGAGTCTGAATTGTCTTTTCTATTCTTCAACCTAACCAAATGGTTGGAGAAAAAATCACTTATACATTGGCACATCAAAACTTTTGAGGAATATAAAAAGGAAAATATTAATCCCCTGGGACTTAGAATACAGATTTTCCCTTCTTTTGAGGATATTGAACCTACCTTTAAACAAACCTGGGAAGATAACCTAAAACAATGTTCCACAAAAATGATGGACCTTCCCACAGTAGAATATCAAAAACGCTTGATTGATGTTAGTAAAAACGTAGATCGGATTTATACACAGATAGAACCTTTACAAAATCAAAGTACTTATACAGAAATAAATAATAAATTAAAGGAACATCTCGAATCCTTTAACAGAGATATACTTTCTAAAAAAGGAAACAAATTCCTAAGACACAAACAAGCCTTCCAGGAAGGTAGAGCTTACAAATGGCATCAAAAATCTAATCCTAAAGTGAATACACAGGGTCCCAGGTCCTCCCAAACACAATCTGATGTATGCGATGTTTCCTCTATTTCATCTAATGTTTCTCGCTTTTCCTCCAAACAGTCAAGATGCACTAGACGTCCGAAACAACGGTGGCATGGTGACAACCCTTCCACCCAGGCACATGGAAAATGCTCTTCTGAACATCCATCCTTTTTTTCTATGGGTAACTTAGGAGGGGTTTTACCTCCTACACGAGGTGATATATCGATCTCTAACACTTCTATTGGTGGTGGCACTAACACTTCTACTAATGCCAATACACAAAAAATTCCTACTATCTTTTTTCCAAAAAACCAGGGGAGTCACACCTCCCCCCAGCTCCCAACTTAACTTTTGATTCTGAAACACACAATTCTCAGATGAATGTCATTAATCTTTTGTCACATATACTTTCCCAACATGAGATTAGGGTCCTTTCAAAAGGACTAACATTTTGCCCAGATCACAATCTGGACAAATTCGAACTTACTAAGGAAATTCACTTATATGTACGCAAACGTCTACTTCAAAGCATGTATGACAAAACCACTCATAACCCAGAAGAACCGTGCACTTATAGCGACAAGCCTTAGCCAAATTAAAAAAAAGCGAACCTTCAAATCTTATTGATACACTTGACATTGAATCTATGTTACAACAAATAGAAAACTCTGAGAAAGATATATATATAAAAGAATACCGCGCTAACTACGAAGAAGCAAACTAGCTGCCAGCGCGACAACAAAACCAAGTTGGAGAATAACAATAAGTAAAAAATGTGGCGCTGTATTAATATAATAAATTAATGATATATTGATCAATTGGTGAATAAGTGTTGAGTGTTATCAAATGTATAAAGTGATAATACAAGTGAATTATAGCTTTTAAATAATAGTAATAATAAAGCCGCCCACAACGGGACTAGAAGTGAAAACAAATAGAAAGTTCTTGGACTTCGAGGGTACAAATAATCACTATGCAGGAGAAATGTGTCCCCTATATAGTCCAAATTTAAACAGTGTCCGTAATGTGATCCAAGGAACAAGGCATTGAACTGGAGTGAAATTGTGCTCAACTTAGTGATAAACTGGAGTGAAAATCCACATTAGTAATATGAATGCGCTTACCAGAAGCTGGTAAGACACCAGCATATAGTAAAGAATCCAATAAGGTGCTGTTAGGAGGTAGAAGTCACTCTGCGTCAGGCCAGGAACGGTTCACATCCACGTCCTTATCCAGGGGACAGTCCAGCCTCCTTGTAGATATATGGTGCCACTCAAAAGGATATTGTTATGGAAGAAAGAAAAGAGGGCACTCCATAGCGTAATCCAGTATGTACAAATTTATTAAAAGTGCCGTTAAAAACACTTACATTAGTAAAGATAAAACTGAGCTCAGCGTGTCTACATCCAAATGCAGTGAACCAGGGGGACAGGACCCAACACGCTTCGTACCTCCTACAACTCAAAATGGCGGAAGTCCTGATCCAGGGATCCAAAATGGCGCCAACGGCGTGCATTCCACGCCTCACTTCCAGGTTAATACTAGAGGCTTGAGACTATAGATTAATTAATTCTATCGGTTAAATTGAATGGGTGGTCCGAAGGCCACCTTATTGGATTCTTTACTGCATGCTGGTGCCTTACCAGCTTCTGGTAAGCGCATTTATATTACTAATGTGGATTTTCACTCCAGTTTATCACTAAGTTGAGCACAATTTCACTCCAGGTCAATGCCTGGTTCCTTGGATCACATTACATACACTGTTTAAATTTGCCTCTTTGGACTATATAGGGGACAGATTTCTCCTGAATAGTAATTATTTGTACCCTGGAAGTCCAAGAATTTTCTCTTTGTTTTCGCTTCTAGTCCCGTTGTGGGCGGCTTTATTATTACTATTATTTAAAAGCTATAATTCACTTGTATTAACACTTTATACATTTGATAACACTCAACACTTATTCACCAATTGATCAATGTATCATTCATTTATTATATTAATACAGCACCATATTTTTTACTTATTGAAATAGAAAACTCTGGCACGGAGACACAGACTCAACCCTCCATATCTCAGCTAAAGAAAAAATCTGCTGTATACCCTGCCCCAAGCTCTAATCATGGCATATCCTCCTTCTCTCAAACTTGTCTGTAAGGAAATAAAAACATTACAGTCCACCACTAATTCCACAAGCAATTTAACTCTACAAGAAAAAAATTCCCTTAAATCTCTATCGAACAATCACTCTATTACAATAAAATCTTCCGATAAGGGTGGCAACATTGTCTTAATGGACAATGTTGACTATGTAACAATGTGTACCAACATTCTTCAAAATACTGAGTGGTATAGACCAATAAACAAATCAATAATTGACATGTTATACAAAGATTTTATCTCCTAGTTGACACGGCCTATTATCATAACGTTATTTCCAAAACTACCTGGGAATTTATAAGAACTATCTTTCCCAAGGTACCCACCTTTTATTATTTGCCGAAAATTCACAAACATGCCACCAATCCCCCCCCCGGGATGACCCATCGTCTCTGGGAATGGTGGCATAACTGAAAACTTATCAAAACTAGTGGACGAACATTTAAGACCATTTGTTCTGGGATTACCCTCTTACATTCACAACACGATTCATCTCCTTCAAGTGTTGGAGGGCACCCACGTCTCTGGTGACTCTGGTCACCATTGACGTGGAGGCCCTCTACAGCTCTATACCCCATGAAAAGGGTATAGCTTGTATCACTAGAGTTTTGGCACAGAGCAGCCACCATGAACAAGCTTTCAATTAATTTATTATAGATTCACTTGAGCATAACTTACGGCACAATATCTTCTCCTTTGACAGCTCCCATTTCCTCCAGGTGCAGGAAGTAGCGATGGGGACTTGCTGTGCCCCATCCTATGCCAACCTGCGCCTTGGGGAGTGAGAGCGATCGATTTTTCTGGATGAAGATTTCTCGATGTATGCGGTCCACATCATTATGTGGTTCCGATACATTAATGATATTTTTGTGCTGTGGGATAGCACCGAAAAATTACTGGAAGGCTGCTTAGCGGCCTTAAACACCAATACACTTAACTTGAAATTTACCATGGCCTACGACAGGACCCATGTTACTTTTTTGGACGTGGATGTTTATAAAAACAGGAACAATGTACTTTCATGCAAGCTGTATAGAAAACCCACTGCGGGTAATACTATTCTCCACTCGTCTAGCTTCCACCCACACCCTTTAATTAACTCCATTCCCTATAGCCAATATTTGAGGGTCAAAAGAAACTGTTTGGATGCAGCCACCTATGAACATGAGGCCGGCCTCCTTAAACAAAGATTATTAGAGAGGGGATACAGTCACAGATGTCTAAAGAGAGCATAGAGGAAGGCAGCCAACATTACTAGGCAAGACCTCTTGTATTCCAACAAAACTAAAAATAAACCAGAAACTATGAGTAGAATTATCACTAACTACTCTACCCAACATAGGAAAGTCAAGAAGATTCTTTCAAAATATTGGCATGTACTGACAACAGACCCCCATGTGGATCCATATGTCCCACCGGCCACTGTGGTCACCTACAGATGGGCCCCGTCTTTGAATGACTAATTGGTGCAGAGTGAATTCAAAGGTTCATAACACACCAATCCCTGTAACGTTTTTGGCACTTTTCAAAGTGGCTCCTGTTCCTATTGTCCATATATGGACACTCGCAAAAAAAATTGCTTTGCCAATGGTTATAGATTTACTCCCAAACATTTTGCAAACTGTCAAACCACTGGTGTTGTATATCATATGCAGTGGAGCTTCGGATGTTTTTACATAGGGAAAACTATCCAGAAGTTGTGGCAACGCCTATACCGACACCTACTGGCCATGAGGAAGAAGGACCCTGACCTCCCATGAGAGAGGCATGTCACCCAAGTACATGCAGGAAGGGTACCCAAGGTACAAGTGTTGGACCGTATAAATCCCAGCCCACGTGGAGGTGACACAAACAAGATGCTCCTCCAGCGTGAACTGAGATGGATATCCAACTTGGATGCCACATCACCTCCAGGCCTTAACCAAGCCTTCAATTTCAAACCATTTCTCTAGGGTTACTCTTTGGGTGGGTTTGAGAAAGACATGTAACCATGCCATTTCTGGGAGATCTGTCTAGCACATAGAAAATGCCTTTTACTACCCAATTAAACAGTGTATTTATTCTTATATAGGAACCTTTTTACAATACAATAACCTTTTGCCTGGTCCTCCCTATGACTTTCTCCATGACCATCAGGATTCTTTTCCCTCCCCTCTCTTTATACTCTGTGTTATGTTAGAGTAAACTGTCTTGCCTATTATCAATTTTCTTTGTTTAGATATCAATTTCTTTTTACAATCTATAGTTTTTGAAATTATGGGAATTGTGTCTGTACTGCGGTGCTGTTTTACTGACATGCATTTGTGGGCTGTATGTTCAGCCGTCTGTAGGTACTCTGGCATCCGCAGATGGGCTTTTCACGCTCCGCACCTCCTTCCCGTTTGTCCACAGGGGGGGCCTCACACACCATTCCACCACTGGGCAATTTCGGGAGTCCCTTTGGCTTCTTTGGATTGGGGAGCGCACAGGGTGGCACGCCCTTTGGTTGTGCCGCGCTCTCCGCCCTTCCTGGCATTCCGTCTCCATCATGGCGGCTCCCATTGTGCATGCCGGCGGCCCCTCGGCGTCTGACGTCATCGCGCAGCACATGCACGGTTGCGCCAGATGCCCTGGGGCCAGGGGGATTGCTTGGAGGACAGCTTCTTCCGTTCATGGCGGCGGCTTCCATCTCACGCTGCCCCTCATGTGCTGGATTGCCGTCACTTGTGAATGTTCGGGGTGCATGAACATTCATCGGGCAATATTGCCCTAGGGGCATAAACATATTTTTTATCAGGCTTCACTATATATCCCAAGATGACCAGGGCTGTCTGGCCACGGACTGCTGGAGAGATGGGGAGCCTGCTTACTTGCTCTACACAGAGATTGAACTGCTGAGTATGCATTTTTCATGTAAGCAATACCCCTACAGCCAGATTTATAAACTGCTTCCCCCCTTCTTCCCCCCCTCTCCCCTCCCTCCTCGTTACATCTATAGATACTCTATTTTCACCATTTTCACTGACCTGCGGAGTAATTTCCACAGGTTCACTACTACCTATCCACTACGGACCCTCATGCGATCCCTGTGAGGATTTATTGCTGCATGGTTGGGGGATTCTTCCTCCCAATCATTTGCCCTCCCTCCCTATATTGGGCCTGTTTGACCAGGATTACATCTATCGGACCCCAGCACCCCTACTATCTGGTTGCTTGCCTGCGTGGTGGGTTTGGGCCGTGGGTCCCTGACCGTGGACGCCCCAGTATTAATACAGCTGTTGCATGTGAGTATAGTTTTCTTGCTTTAGCTTTCTGTTATAATCAATGACATGCAAAGATGTTTGGAATATTCACTATATGATGCAAACATTTATATTCATGTGGATGCCTATTTAATTGGTTATGAATCCATCTCTACTAATATCCCTACTGATGAAATAACTCTATATTTATATGTACATGTTGATAACTATATTGTATATTTTTATAGACACTACAAAGTATTCACCATATACCCCAGAAGAAGGAAGGATTTCCGAAACATGTTGGGTTCCCAGCACAAACTGTGCCAGTGTATACTTTGTAATTGACGCTCTATAGAATTTGTAACGTACAGCTTCTGTTTTTATGTACCTTTGCCATTATGACATACCCTTTTTGTATCTCTATTTTAACATACATTGAATAAAAATGATTACTTTTTATACTTAGTTACTCCAATTACTGAGAGAATTCATGCCTTCAAAGTCCCAAGGGTAATGTTTGTCTAATTTGAATCTACAGGGTGGGTCATTTATATGGATACACCTTAATAAAATGGGAATGGTTGGTGATATTAACTTCCTGTTTGTGGCACATTAGTATATGTGAGGGGGGAAACTTTTCAAGATGGGTGGTGACCATGGCGGCCATTTTGAAGTCGGCCATTTTGAATCCAACTTTTGTTTTTTCAATAGGAAGAGGGTCATGTGACATATCAAACTTATTGGGAATTTCACAAGAAAAACAATGGTGTGCTTGGTTTTAACGTTACATTATTCTTTCATGAGTTATTTACAAGTTTCTGAACACTTATAAAATGTGTTCAATGTGCTGCCCATTGTGTTGGATTGTCAATGCAACCCTCTTCTCCCACTCTTCACACACTGATAGCAACACCGCAGGAGAAATGCTAGCACAGGCTTCCAGTATCCGTAGTTTCAGGTGCTGCACATCTCGTATCTTCACAGCATAGACAATTGCCTTCAGATGACCCCAAAGATAAAAGTCTAAGGGGTCAGATCGGGAGACCTTGGGGGCCATTCAACTGGCCCACGACGACCAATCCATTTTCCAGGAAACTGTTCATCCAGGAATGCTCGGACCTGACACCCATAATGTGGTGGTGCACCATCTTGCTGGAAAAACTGAGGGAACGTGCCAGCTTCAGTGCATAAAGAGGGAAACACATCATCATGTAGCAATTTTACATATCCAGTGGCCTTGGAGTTTGGAAGGCTGCCACTTGTGAGTAGCTAATATCCGTCGAAGGGATGTTCGACTAATGCCACTCTCCAGTGACATGCGGCGAGTGCTATGCTGTGGGCTCTTGCTGAATAAAGCTAGGACAGCCACTGATGTTTCTTCATTAGTGACAGATTTCATGCGTCTACATTTTGGCAAATCCAACACTGAACCAGTTTCATGAAACTTAGCAAGCAGTTTGCTAACTGTAGCATGGGAGATGGGTGGTCTCGTAGGCTGTCTTGCATTGAAATCTGCTACAATGACCCGGTTACTGCATTCACCAGACATCAACACAATTTCTATCCTCTCCGCACGTGTTAACCTCAGCGACATGTCAATGGCTGTAAACAACTCATGAAAGAATAAAGTTACGTTAAAACCAAGCACACCATTGTTTTTCTTGTGAAATTTCCAATAAGTTTGATGTGTCACATGACCCTCTTCCTATTGAAAAAACAAAAGTTGGATTCAAAATGGCCGACTTCAAAATGGCCGCCATGGTCACCACCCATCTTGAAAAGTTTCCCCCCTCACATATGCTAATGTGCTACAAACAGGAAGTTAATATCACCAACCATTCCCATTTTATTAAGGTGTATCCATATAAATGGCCCACCCTGTATTTAAGGGATGCAGCATTAGAGGTTTTTCTCTCTTTCCCTTTTCCCAGCCCAGTACACCCCATTTGGGCTTACCCACCCCAATACTTGCTCCTCCTGTAAAGAACCAAGCAGCGCTGCGCATAGGAGCGAGCATGCACTGTGTGCCCCTGTAGCAAGCAGCTTTCTATTGTGGCACATAGAGAAGAGGAGGAACCATTGCACAGAGCAGGTGAATATAACATGTTGTTTATTTTAATTTAAAATTAATTTAAAATGCGTTTTTTAATTTAAAATGTGCTTTTTCTACGGCTGTGTTTTTAGAAAAGATGCAAGGACCTTTTCCCTGCATTTCCCGTAGGGACAGCAGCCCATTCCCATGCAAACGCAGGCCACACCGCATGCATAGGTGTGAGCTACCCTTAGCCTTGATTCATGCTGTGAGTCACACAGGAACTGCATCACATTTCTGTGCAATTCACATGCGATTCAGTGCAGTGCGATTTGAGCCCATTCATTTTGAATGGGCTTAGATTGCACTGCATTACACCAAAGTTGTGCATACACCAATTTTAGGAACACATTGATCCGGATCGCATGGTCATTTTCTATCATCGGATCTAAGGCAGGCAAACACACTGCATTTGGGTTGGTGTTAAGATTTCACTGACATCCGCTGTAGATTGCAAGGGCAGAACAATTTGAATGTGGTGCAGGACCAGGGCCACCTTTAATATTTATTGGACCCTGGGCAAACATTTTCTTTGCCCACCCATTCACATCATTACTGCTCACTGATTGGTTGCTGGAGGTTACAGCACATCATTACCGCTCACTAATGGGTTGCTGGAGGTTACAGCACATCATCTCACTGCCTGCACATCATGAGCTGGGGAGGTGGGGGACTCACCAATAGACAGAAAACTCCTAGATCGTGTTATTAGCAATGAACAGAGCACACACAGCTATGAAAGTAGGTACTGCAGTGTGTGTGAAAGAGGCCTTCATGGTGAAAGGTCTACTTTAAACCAGAACAGCTTGTTCTGACTCTCATACACTCCATTTGTTGTGTGGATGTATAACTTGGTTTGTGACTGCATCCCAGTGATGGTCAACTGATGTTTTCAGGGCCTCAACTGCAGCCCCTGACACACTAAAGGGTTATGCATATCATTTACTGCCAGACATACTACATGAGATGGTCAGAGACTGCAGGCGTACAAGAGAAGGTCAGAGACTGCAGACATAAAAGAGATGGTCAGTGACTGCAGGCATACTACAGGAGATGGTCAGAGATTGCAGACATAGTACAGGAGATGGTCAGAGATTGCAGACATAGTACAGGAGATGGTCAGAGATTGCAGACATAGTACAGGAGATGGTCAGAGACTGCAGACATAGTAAAGGCAGTGGTGTTTTATCCATGGGTTCAGAGTGTGCATTGCACACGGGCCCCTGAGTAAAGGGGGCCCACTGTATCCTTACACACACTGCACACATGGAGTAAATAAAATATACTCCATAGCATTTCCCTGGGCAGATGAGAAAGGCACATGAGAGGGGCACAAGAGGCTGTAGCTAGCACTGCAGCTATAGAACTTTTGTTTCATTTTCGGACGGCGGTGTACAGGTAGACAGATTATAGTTCTGTCAGCCGTCGCACACAGCCACTGGCGGAGAGATATGTGAACTGCATCCCTCACTCACTGAGAGCGGGGGGTGGGGCTGTCTCAGAGCCGGGATGGATTAGCAGGCTGCATGTAATGTTGTGAGGAAGGAGGGAGCCTGCACTGCACTATGCTCCAGTCTTACATACAGGTAAAACTCCACCAAAATGCCTGGCTGTCACACCTCCCTGTGCCCTGGAATCTGGGCTCAGGCTGTGCACACTGTGTGCCTCCTCTCTGCACCAGCAGCCATCCAGTGTCCACATACAGGAGAAGATCGCTCACTCCCAGCTTTGGCTGCAGTCACAGTCAGCCTGGCTGGATCGGGGCTCTCAGTGTGAGGAGAAGTACAGGTGGATGGAGCTCAGTGTGAGGAGACGTACAGGTGGATGGAGCTCAGTGTAAGGAGACGTACAGGTGGATGGAGCTGGGCAGAGAAAGCTCATCAATCTGCTGCACGGATCTCTGTGAAGCCTGCAGTCTTCAGAGCTCTTCCCAGACCAGCCTAGATGTCCCAGATTCAGGCCATGGAACCAGGCTGCCACTAAGGTGAAGGGCACGATGCAGCGTTGTATTTAGGTTTTGTGCTGCCCTAGGCCTGACTAAACTCATGCACCCCCCTAATTTAAATATGGACCACCCTTTCCTGTAAAGGCCACACCCCTTCCTGTTTAAGACCCGCCCTGACATTCCCTAGTGGGGACACTAGTGCTGAGGGCCTTGGGGGGATTGGAATGGATTTCCTTAAGAGATTTCCTCACACTTCCTGTTTGGATATGGGGCAGCACAACAACTTGTTGGTTGGGGCCCACCACCTAGGCCCCTTGGGACGCTCGGGTCCCCTACATATGTATGGGCTGTCCCCCTCTGATGGGGGCCTGCCGGTATTGTCATATGTCTTTATGGGGGTGCCAGATCAGTTTGTCTCCCGGCCCAGTCCACCCAATAAGACTAAAAGTGTAGTGCAAGCCATCGGGGACTCTTTTCGTGCTGCCCCCCTGCAAAGTGCTGGCCTAGGCCAAGATACAGTGTTGGCATGATGTATATGTGTAGAACAGGATGGGTTAATAGCAGATGTAAAAGATTTGTGAAACTTCCTGTCTGTGTCACAATCAGTCAGTGAGCAGTGTTTGGGTATTACTTTCTATTTATCTGTATTCAGCAAGTCTGATGAGACCACAAACCAGCACAGCTGCACTACTCCCAGGATCAATAGGGATCTTTATTGGACATTGTGTGTTTCTGCTTGCAAAAGAGGTGAGGGTCTGTTGGAATGAAATGTCCATGCTTGTGATTAGTTACATACATTCTTTACTTTAGTTACGGATAACTGAAAATCTCCCTGCAGTGACAGTATACATTTCATTGGAATATCCCTTTGTATCTGCTATATTGTAGGAAATCTGGCTTTGAGCCCTGGTTCACATCGGTGCGTTTTGGAATACAATTTGACATGTCAAATTGCAGGCAATGGCAGTCCTAATCGGTGCAACGCTGCATTTCTGGTGCCGCACTGATTTCCAAAAGTAGTTTCTGTGCTACTCTTGGCGATTTCAGGTGCAATTTCCATTGGCATCTGTGCGGCAACCCGCAGAGATGTCTCTGAAATCGCACCTGAAGTCGGGACTGACATGCAGGAATGAAATGGTGTGAGTTCAGCTGAACTCACAATATCTCATTCCCGCACAAATGTGAACCCAGGCTTAGGCTGAGTATGACCCCTTTCACATCAAGTGTCCAATCAGATCTACATGTCAGTTCTTCAGGCAAACCTGATCAGACCATCCATTTATCCCTATGGACTGGCAGGTGTAAATGGACCTGTGTCCGTTTACACCCACCTACCTCCAATTCCAGTCCACTAAAAAAACTGCGAAAGATCCATCCCCCACCATCTAGGCGGATTGGACGTAGTTGATTGTAAACACAGCACAGTCCATTTTAACATGCCAGTCCGTTCAGCAGAACGGGCCGTGTCCATGTCCACTGTGCATAAACTAAGCAGATACAGGCTTGTCATCTGTAAAAGTTCCATTGCTGGTGTTAGTGGCAGTAATTGGATTGTCCATTATTGGTGTCAGTGGATGCAATGATAACCCCTAGCATTGGTGTCAGTGAACACATTAATTTCTTACAATGGTGTCAGTCACCATAATGATAACCCCCAGCATTGGTATAATCTCCACTGCCTGCAGAGCATTTTGAAGACTGTTTTTGGTTTGTTCCATAAAGAGCAGCAGAATACTCCAGAAATACTCCTCTTCTGCACATACAAATAACTACTGACACTATCTACTGCCCTACTGACACAATCCTGCACATACCACCATACACTCCTCTCCTGCACATACTACCCACCGCCATACACTGTACACAACTCTCCTGCACATACAACCCACCGCCATACACTGTACACATACCGCCACCCAACATACACGTCCTCTCAACACATGTCACATACCGCCACCCATCATACCCTTCCTCTCAACACATGTCACATACCGCCACCCATCATACACGTCCTCTCAACACATGTCACATACCGCCAC
>BLSH010511776.1:922665-941961 GCA_018402905.1 Glandirana rugosa | reverse complement strand
TCTCTCACCGTACATACCGCCACCCATCATACACGTCCCTCTTCTCTCACCTCAAGTACCTCCATCCATCATACACGTCCTCTCCCGACACCTCACATACCTCCACCCATCCCTGCACATACTACCCACCGCCATACATGCCACTCTCTACTCCCTGCACATACTACCCACCTCCATACACTCCACAGCCCTCTCCTGCACATACTACCGACCTCCATGAACTCCACTCTCTTCTCCCTGCACATACTACTCACCGCCATGCACGCCACTCTCTTCTCCCTGCACATACTACCCACCCCCATACACGCCACTCTCTACTCCCTGCACATACTACCCACCTCAATACACTCCACAGCCCTCTGCTGCACATACTACCCACCTCCATGAACTCCACTCTCTCCTCCCTGCACATACTACCCACTGCCATATGCTCCACTGCCCTCTCCTGCACATACTACCAACCTCCATGAACTCCACTCTCTTCTCCCTGCACATACTACCCACCGCCATATGATTCACTATCTCCTCCCTGCACATATTACCTACCTCCATACACTCTACACTTCTCTCCTCCACATACTACCTACCACCGTACACTCCTTTCCCTGCACATACTACCCACCGCTATACATTCTACACTCCTCTCCTGCATGTACAACCCATCGCCATACACTCTGCACTGTACATTCCCTGATTAACATTAATGCATTCCGCACAATGTAATAATCTAAGATACTATTAACCACACCCCCTTTAAGCCACACCCAATATTCAGTGCAATTTAAAGCACACCCACCGCTTGCTGTGGTGCATTTTTGTTTTCCTCCATTGGTGGGGCCCGCTTTTGATCTTGCACATGGCCCCACTGGTTTCATGATACGCCCCTGAGTACAGGAGAGGATCAGAGACTGTAGGTGTACTACAGGAGATGGTCAGAGACTGCAGGCATACAAGAGATGGTCAGAGACTGCAGGCGTACAAATGATGGTCAGAGACTGCTGGCATACTACAACAGATGGTCAGAGACTGCAGACGTACTACAGGAGATGGTCAGAGACTGCAGGCATACAACAGATGGTCAGAGACTGCAGGCCTACTACAACAGATGGTCAGAGACTGCAGATGTACTACAGGAGATGGTCAGAGACTGCAGGCATACAAGAAATGGTCAGAGACTGCAGGCGTGCTACAGGAGATGGTCAGAAACTGCAGATGTACTGGAGGAGATGGTCAGAGACTGCAGTTGTACTACAGGAGATGGTCAGAGACCATCCATGTACTGTCTTATCTCCTATCCCTCTACATTGTCTGCTGAACACTCACAGTGGTCCTTCCTGATCCCCATAACAGGTGCTGTCAGTGTCCCCACACACCACACATGTCTTTTACTTACTGTGTGACACTGACAATGAGGACAGGTCCCAGACTTTCAGCATGGACTGTACAGAGGAGGGAGGAGCTGTCCCTACCTCTCCTCCCCACTGATCACAGATCTGGTTGTCAGAGGGTGGAGTGATTGGCTGTTAAGGGGATGTGAAGGTCACATGATGGAAGATCAGGCAGTGGTTGGTTGGGAATTGGAAGAGATGATGGAGCACCAAGCCGAGAACCAAGCAGCACAGTTGTAGTCCAACTCCACCCCAGTAGTATTTGGCCACCATCTTTTTTACGGGCAGCGCAGGTGCAAGGGACAGCTGCTTTGTGCCCCACAACAAAGCAAAAATAGCTGTCCCTTTTGCCCCACGTTAAAGACAGCCTTGTGCAGGAGATGCGTTGCAGGTTTTCTGCACCGCATTCTAGAGTGAACCGGGGCTTATTATTACCTTTTCAACACAATTAAAAAAGGGCCAGGGCACTGAGGGCAGCGAACAGTCCAGCCGGGCTCTGGCAGCAATGTTGTTGTGCCAGGCAACCCCTCAGCCCTTTGGCTCTGCAGTCAGCACCACAACATAGCTGACAGAGCCAGGCTGGACTTTCAGTGTCAACCAAGCAGGGGAAAATGGTAACCCACGAATACAGTGATTAGTGAATAATTTTGCCAGTTGACACAGACTTACTTACCTCAATGGCAGCACAGCAATGATGGTAAGTGGTCTGTGATGACCATCTCTCAGGCAGCAAGCAAGCCGAAAAGGAAAGAGGGAGGCTGAGCTCCTTAGCAGCTATCTTGCGCGTTCTCTGCTCCATTCTCCTCCGAAGTCCAAGGCGGGAAATACAGAGTGTACATACAGTTGGGTACGGTGGGTGGGACTACAGACGCCACCCCCTCCCACTGTGTCTATGATCTGTTCACCAGGAACCCAGCACAGCCTGGTCGTAAGAGTGTGATTTAAGTGCCTGTGAAAGTGTGCCTTACATCCGATCTGCTGCATCCACTTTGCCCGCAATACTGACTGCTGTGCTCCGCTGTTTGTTGCTGCAGTGCTGGTGCCATGAGAGACGACAGGGCAGAGACACTTTTTATTTTTGGCAGGATGTTCTGGGGAGGGTTTGAACACCCAAACTCCCCCCTTATCTACGCCCCTGACTCTCAGATGGAACTGGAAACCATTGCAAGGAGACCTCCATTGGGAGCATAGGGGACATATAAGAAGCATAGTCTCTAACAGAGCTGCAAAGAACTTTGGCCCTGAGATACCTAAAGAACCCTAGTTAAAGGGAGCTTAATTACAATCTTGTTAATAAAAAAAAAAGAAACACTATTTGTAAAACAGTTTTTCTTGACAACCTAATGACATTGATATCAGAACCATTATTGTAATTGTCTGGATTCAGCTGCAATATTTGGTTTTCCTTCAAATGCATAGAAAGATGTTACTTGCAGTATGTCATCACTGTCTCAGAGGTGTCATTCACTAAAACATATTACCTGCAATATTTAAGTGATCTGACACATTTTTCCCAAATATTGCATGCACTGCTGAAAATGTCAATTTACTATTACCCTATGTAGTATTTATCTCAAAAAGTAAAAACCCTCAATAAATACCTCATTAAATGGTGTTAAAGTCAATTCAATAAAGGAAATAAATAAATAAATCTATTGAGGAAAAAAGGACGGAAAACCAACAAAAAACAGAAACCAATATCCAAAAAAAAATGCATAATATTATATTTTGTGTGTGATCAGGCTGCTGCCCCTATAAGTGCCATGTGCCAGGTGACACTCAAAATATGTGTATAATAAAAGTAGGCACAAGCCTTAGAACCCAAAAACCAGAAAAAAAGAAATTATATATTAAATTAATAACCAAGTTGCTACCCCTTTAAGTGCAAAAAAACGCTAAAAATATGTGTGTAGCGGAGGTAGGCGCAAGCCGTAAAACCATCAAAACTTAAAATTCTACAGGCAATTCATGTACAAACCATATAAAAATGAATAGACTATATACAAAAAAAAAGGTAACTAATAAGTCCAAACATGCATCAATTTTTTGTCAAACACTGTGCTTTTAAAATAATGCCAAAATCTCCTTTATATGTGCTCCACCACATGCATATACACTCCGCACTCACCAGAACACAGGTAAAGTACCTCCAAAGACCAGTTAGGTATAACAGAAGTTAAGGTGTCTCATCCATATTGAACAATGTATGTGAGTCGGGGTAATTCGGTCGGAGTTTACTGAATGTACCACTAATACATTTGTTATATTTTTTAAATGTTGATGTCTTACCTTATCTATATCTGGTGTTGTGATAGTCCAATCCCCTCAACCCTTTCATGGGGTACTGGCTAGGGACCTAATTACCCCGACTGACGTACTTTACTCACCAGAACACTTCCGGCCAACAAAGTGGCCATTAGGCGATATGTAAATCAGATCCAAATCAAGGGAGGATTCTCAGCAAACTCTTCTCCTGTGATGTTCCTAAACACTCTCAGTTCCAAGATATGACATACCAAGAAAACAGCAGGAGGGGTTGTATAGTGTAGTATATTTTATTTGTCATAAAAATACAAATACAATCTATACGCACTCACATGAGAGTAAAGATGTATGAACACAGACATATACAGCTATTGCTAGCTGAGGGAGCAGTCCCGCAATGCCGCTCGCTATCACAAAGCCGGTGTGCATTCCACTAACCTAAAAGTGGCGTCAGAAGCTCGGACCTGAATGCATTTCACACATGCGCGCCTCATCAGGAAGTTCAAAGTTTTAGAACTTAAGCTGTTAGGAGAGACGTGTCATCAATTTGAAAGTTTGACAGATGGATACCTGGGTGAGACTTTCATGAATATCAGAGAATGACAATGGGGGAGATTTACTAAAACTGGATCATGGAGAATCTGGTGCAGCTGTGCCTAGTAGCCAATCAGATACTAGGTGTTATTGTCAAAGCTTCATTGAACAAGATGAATTTAGAAGCTGATTGGTTACTGAACAGCTGCACCAGATTCTCTGGGCTCCAGTTTTAATAAATCTCGCCCCATGGCTTTTCTCTGACAAGACATCATAGACCTGTCCAAAGATATAGCAATGACGTTGCAAAATATCACAACAAAAATTACTTGAAAGTGTAACAGAAGGCAAAACGTTCTTATTCATTTTGGTTAGAGTAAGGGAGGGTGGAGGGTTATAACCTCTGTCAGGTTTTTTTTGCTATCTGTGTCCCATTGGGGAGATTTTCCCACTATAAGGCCTCATACACACGGACGTTTCTAAAAAAATAAACAAAACGTCAGGCCCGACGTCAAGGAAATAAAAGCGGCGTTTTTCGGCGTTATGCATCGGCGTTTTTGAGCGTTAGTGAGCGTCGGCGTCAATAGGCGTTTTTTAAAAAAAATCATCCCTCTGCTATTTTTCAACCTAAAAACGTCGGCATCAAAAAACGCCGGAAAACGCCGGTATAATATTAGGTGGCGTTTGTTGGCATATTGTGGCGTCGGCGTCAAAAAATGCCAAAACGTTACAGCCTCAGAACGCGATGGCTGTGGGTTCTACTTTCTGCTCACTAACGCCGACGTCATCTACAGCTCAAAAACGCCGACGTTTTTATGGGGCCATTGACTAACATGGAGAGCTGCAAAAAACGCCAGAAAACGCCGGCGTCAAAAAACGTCCGTGTGTATGAGGCCTTAGTGTTCTGATGTCAACCCAATATGTGGCTTCTGTAGGGTTGGAGATCGCGCAGGGCTAACTCAATTGGTTTTCAGTCGATGTTTAGGTGGTGGTGGGTGCGGGCCGGAATCTTTTTCTGATGTTTCTGCATGTACTAGTAAAGATAGAAAGCGAAGGAGCGTCCGATATCCAATGGAATGTAAGTTGAGAGGTGAATATGTGGTTGTTTATTGAATGTAGCAACAAGTGATCAGGCCAATCAGGCTGCACACACAGCGACTACAGATAACACTGAGTTCCTGATGTCACAGACACCTTCATTTGGGATCCTTCCCAAATGGCAGAGAGCTACTACTCCCCTCAACAAACAGCAGCAGCCCTGATGAAGGGGGAGTCCTTTTTTCCCTGAAACGCATTGGTCAAATCACTTGTTGCTGTATTCAATAAACAACCATATATTCACCTCTCGACTTGCATTCCATTGGATATCGGGCGATCCTTCTCTTTCTATCTTAACCCAATATGTTGGAATTTCTTTTCCTTTCAATGATAATGGTAACCAGGACAAATACAGAGGGTGAATCTCCCTAACAGGGACACAGACAGCAATAAAAACTGACAGATGTTCTAATCCCTCTTTACTGTATCCTTCCCACAGGATATCACATCATAAGATAAAATACAGAACGATCTCATGAGATAAATACCGCAAATTTTGATGAAATACAACATGCCTTAATTTAGTAGTGTTTTTTTGGGGGAATTGCAAAAAAAATGTTTGAAAATGCTATGAGTTATTTTACCTCTGATGTTTGGGTGGAACTCCGCTTTAAACCAGGGGAAAGGGGCGATTGTGGACATTTCATATCACATGACCAGCAGGCAAAAAGTCTGGGATGTGTTTATCAGCTTTATGCCACACCATCATGGAGTGAGCAATCCAGACTCTATATCATTTTATAAAATAGGTTATGTTTTTATGGTTAAAGTGATTGTAAACGATCACCTTGTAAAACAACTCATTCAGTTTAAAATTGAAACAAAAGGCAAAACATTTGTGTATAGATAAATAAAAAATATCACAAATACCTTTTTTCCTCCATTTTTATAAGTGATGAGATTCCCTCTGTTCTCAGCTGCATAAGGAGTGGAGGAGAAGCAAAAGTACATTGTGCTTCCCAGTGAAATGCTGTGCAGGGGGGACATGTCAGGACACGTCTGATCATTGGAGGAGAATTCCCAGCACAGCTAGAAAACTGACCACGATTTATCCTGCTTAGTGTGGTCAGTTTTTTTAATAGGAAAGCAGAGGGACTGGCAGGAATACCAGGGATTTTACACAAAGAAAGCAATACAAAGTGAACAGGATAATTTCTCATACAAGTACATGGTGCAACAGGCACATATCAGGAATATGAAATGCTGGGATCGCAAATACTTTAAATTACTTTGCAAAGCTGAGAAATGTAGATCATACTGTTGATGTGCTATTTTTCAATGCAAGGCTTGAATTAAGATCTATCCAGGCAGATTGCCTTTAGGAAAAGATTGGAATTTCCATAACTTAAACTATTAATATTACATTTTAAACAAATGTATTATTGGATTATATGATAAAATCATAACCCGTCTTTCTGGTTGACAGCTGAATGAGTGCAAAGCTATTCGCATTGTTAGAGAAGTACTGGAAAAGCCAGCTCAACAATGAATAGGTTGTTGTTTTTTCCTATACAGGAAAATTGGGAGCACAAAGCATGACATTTTAGTGAGATTTGCTATTTTAGGTAAAAGCACTGGATTCAATGGGGGAGGTGAATTTAAGGTGATTTAAGGGTACAATAGGCTCCTGCGTGTTACAATTTTTCTTTCGAGTATATTGAAGTATTTATTTCCATGTGCACATAGTTAAACTAGAGAGAAATACTTAAAGAGGAAGTAAACCCTGATGCATTTTACTTACAAAGTAAAAGCATAATGGGCTAGTATGCATCCCATACTGTGCCACTTACCTGCAAACAAAGCCTGCGCTGTCCCCGCTGGTAGCCGCATTCATGACTGTCCCTCTTCCTTCCGGGGCCGCGGACTCTGGCTCTGTGACTGGGCAGAGCCGCGTGACGTCAGTCACAGCACTCGCTCGGGAAGAAACGACACAGAGGGCCGTTTCTTCACAGCGCATAACATAATCGGCGCGCTGCAAGGTAAATATCTCCTAAACGGCGCACGTTTAGGAGATATTTACAGTATCTATAGGTAAGCCTTATTATAGGCTTACCTATAGGTAGAACTTGTAAAAAGAGGTATACAACCACTTTAACCACTTCAGCCCCAGAAGGATTTACCCCCTTACTGACCAGAGCACTTTTCGGCACTGCATCGCTTTAACTTACAATTGTGCGGTCGTGTACCCAAACAAAATTGACGCCCTTTTTTCCCACAAATAGAACTTTCTTTTGGGGATGTTTGATCACCTCTGCGGTTTTTATTTTTTGCGCTATAAACAAAAAAAAGAGCAACAATTTTGAAATAAAACCCGTTATTTTTTACTTTTTGCTATAATACATGTCCAAAAAAAAATGTATAAAAAACTAATTTATTCATCAGTTTAGGCCGATATATATTCTTCTACATACTTGTGGTAAAAAAAAAAAATCGCAATAGGCGTATATTGATTGGTTTGCGCAAAAGTTGCAGTTTTTACAAACCATGAGAATTCATTTATGGCGTCTTTACTATTTTTTTTTACTAGTAATGGCGGCGATCTGCGATTTTTATCAGGACTGCAATATTGCGGCGGACATATCCAACATTTTTTTTTACACTTTTTTGAGACCATTGGCATTTATAAAGCGATCAGATCTAAAAATAGCCACTGATTACTGTATAAATGTCACTGGCAGGGAAGGGGTTAACCTGCAGGGGGCAATCAAGGGGTTAACTGTGTTCCCTAGGCGTGTTCTAACTGTGTGGGGGCTGGGCTGGCAGGGGCATGACAGATCTAACTGATCCCGATCACAGGAAGCCGGTTGGCTGCTGGTTTTACAGGATGCTCGTCCTACAGGAGGCTGCCTTACACACGGGCCGAATGTCAGGGCTTAACTATGTGAAAATTACAGGCAACAGCTATTTACGAATACAAACGCCAGAGAAAAGAGCAGCTCCATGCATATACTGTATATCCAATGTTCAATCATGTGAAATAAGTCAACAAGGATTTTCTTTTCATATGATTGGATCAATTTTTTTGTAACTTCAAACATTTTATTGTGTGAACGTTCTTAAATCCTTTAGTAGACTCCCTCACTTTCTAAGATGTTAAATTGTTGAAAAAGCTACATATGTCCATTTAATGCTGGAAAAAGTGGTGGAGGACAGTTTGAAACTAAAATGTTCTAATGCTACTATATAAAACTACCTCAATTGAAGCTATCTACCCCAGGCAGGGGCAGAAAGGCAGCTACCATTAAAATAAGCCCTTTCACTAGAATAAAAAAATACCCAATCAATACAAATTGGATTTGTACAACACAAATAACCTACATGGTGGTATCAACTAGTAACCAAATGTTAGACTGATATTTACAAATGAGTAGAATGGCATGTTATTACAGTTGTTTATGTACATGGGGAACAGACATTATTACCACCGTTCCATTCTGTCTAGTCAGTTTTGTCAGAAGAAAGCAGCTTGTTGTCCTGGAAACTCCTCATTATTTCTTCTTTGCTGCCAAATGAAAAGGTTGAAAATGTTTATCTAAAAAGAGACCACATGTATTGCAAGAATATTAAGCCTGCATGAGCTATTGTTAATAATTTATATTTAATAAAATGGTTGTTAGCCTACCATTTACTGCCGGATGTTCCTTTGTAGGCAATAAGGACCTGTCACTTACACATAAGCCTATGCAATGCAAAAACTTTTATTTTTTAACGTTTTGGATAGAGCAGGGAATGACTTTACAGGTGAAAAGGGAAGTGAGATGATATATCTACAAAATAAGTGCAATTTCCTGCAGTTGTCAATGGAATAGGTCTACTGCTTTTAAAATGTTGCTGTTTCTTTTTCTGGTGGCAACTGTAGAATTTTGGATTTCTCTTAATTCTCTCTAAAGGTGACAGTGGTCACCAGGACAAATAGTGAGGGTGAATATCCCCAGCAGGGACACAGACAGCAATAAACTTTTTACAGGGGTTCTAATCCTTCTTTGCTCTATTCAAAAGTAACAAAACAGTTTTAGCTATACAGTACATACCGATTAACTTACACTTCTGCCAAATGTTACACTTTTGCACTTAAATTCACTCAGAAAATGCTTATCTGCAGCAGCTCTGACTTGCTACTTACCTGCTGAGCAGTGAGTGTGGTAGGGCATGGGGTTCCAGGAGCTAATTCAGACTCTTCCCCTCCTTTCTCTTCCTCCAGACTCAGGCAGTCAATAGCTAAATTCTATAAGGCTCAGGAATGCCATTTTTGGAAACAGGCACCAAATCAGAAAAAAAAAAATCACGCCCACCAAAGGGCCCCCCACATCCATTATTTTATATCATGATAATTAAAAGTATATAGACAGGCTAGTATATGGACAGGCTAGGGCAGTATAGGGGCAGGCTAGGGCAGTATAGGGGCAGGCTGTGGTAGTATATAGACAGGCTAGTATATGGACAGGCTAGGGCAGTATAGGGGCAGACTGTGGTAGTATATATACAGGCTAGTATATGGGCAGGCTAGGGCAGTATAGGGGCAGGCTAGGGTAGTATAGGAGCAGGTGGAACGGCCCGGGGGACAGTTATCATGACCCACAAAACTGCTGGAAAAAAAATCTTGGTCGTCAAAATGCTGGGTAAATAGAAGAGGAGAGGTGGCCGTAGTTCAAATTGCTGCCCCTTTCAAAGTGCTGCCTGGGTCCAATGGACCCACTGGGACCCATGGTAGGGCCGGCCCTGGGTCAACCTACCCTAAAAAGTGTTTCCAGATTCCAAAGACTGCCCTCCAAACTTTTCACAGAACAAGATTGCACTGTCCATGATAATACGACAAAAAGCTGCAGTCTGGTCCTGAAGCACTCAATAAAAGCATGGTGAATGTGGCTACAAGGAATTATAAAATAAAACGTTGTTATGCTTTTATGTTATGACATTTATTTGTCACATCTAAAGAGAAATCTCTGCTGGATAGAGATGGGGCTCAGGTAGGTATTAGGGGCTGAGGGGGGCTTCTACACACAGAAGGCTTTTCATCTTAATGCATAGAATGCATTAGGATAAAAAACATTCTGACTTTACAACTCCTTTAAGAACCATAAGATTCATGTCTTCCATGCAATGGTCTGGTTATGAGAAATGATCTTCCTTATGTTCTTTTAAGGTGTGTCTGTGTACATTCGTTCTTTTTCCTGTATGTCCTGTCTCGCCAATGTAACATCCATGTTTACATCAAGTCTGGGGACCGTGACGTAACACGTCGGGTGTGAGCGGAGGCAGACGTGGACCGGAAGTGACGCACGAGGAAGCAAATACCGGGATATTCTATGTGATTTTTTCAGTGCTTTTACAAGTTTCAACATTGCGAGTACAATTTTAATTTAATAAATTGGTGCTTATCAATCTACTACACTATGATAGGCCTTTTTGTATCCTTTTCCAATTAGCAATTCGCAATTAGCTCCCACTGCTGTCAATCAAAGTCAGTTAACCAATCAGGAGAGAGAGGGCGGGGGCCGAATGGCAGCTCCATGTTTGAATGGACTCATGGAGCTCCAGCTTGAGCCACAATTGCTGGCTGTGGGGGCACTCGACAGGAGGGAAGGGCCAGGAGCAGCGAAGAGGGACTCGAGAAGAGGGGGATCCAGACTGCCCTGTGTAAAACCAACTGCACAGAGAAAGTAAGTATAACATGTTTGTTATTTTAAAAAAATAAATAAATAATAAAAAGAGACTTTACAATCACTTTAAAAAGAATTTTTAAAACACTCGGGAAAATAAAACTTTTGAACTATGAATGATACTTCTGTTGGACAATAAAATAATGGACTGGGTGTCTATTAACCACTTCCCTACCGGCGTATGCAGAATGACGGTCGGGAAGTGATTCAGTTATCCTGACTGGGCGTCATATGACGTCCTCAGGATAACATGCCGGCGCGTGCCCGTGGGGGCGCGCATCATGGCGATCAGTGGTGTGGTGTGTCAATCTGACCCACCGCATTACCAATCTTGGTACAGAGCTTCCATTGGAAGCTTTTTACCATGTGACCAATCACTCTCCTGACGGGGGGGGGGGTATGTGCTGATTGATTATCAGCACAGCCCCCCCTAGGATCGCCACCCTAGACCACCAGGGAGCCTGCCCAGGGACCACCAGGGATGTACCCACCCAGGACCACCAGGGAGCTGATCCTGACTACCAGGGAGTTGATCCTAGACCACCAAGGAGCCCACTCTAGACCACCAGGTAAGGGGCACAGTGCCCAACATGGATGGCACTCAGTGCCAACTTCAGATGCCACCCTAGACCACCCAGGAATGGGCCCCTATTAGTGCATCTGTCATCTGCTGCCCACCAGTGCTCCCTATCAGTGCCCACCAATGCCACTTACCAGTGCCACCTATCAGTGCCCATCAGTGCCACCTATCAGTGCCTATGAGTGCCAATCAGTACTGCCCATCAGTGTAGCCTCATCAGTGCCTATCAGTGATGGAGAAAATGTACTTATTTACAAAGTTTTTGACAGAAACAGAGAAAAACTTTTTTTTTCTCAAAATTTTCAGTCTTTTTTTTGTTTATCACACAAAAAATAAAAACCGCAGGGGTGATCAAATACCACCAAAATAAAGCTCTATTTGCAGGAACAAAATGATAAAAATTTTGTTTGGGTACAGCGTCGCGTGACCGTGCAATTCTCATTTAAAGCACAACAGCACTGACAGCTGAAAATTTGTCTGGTAGGGAAGTGTTCTAAGTGCATGGCATTCAAGTGGTTAAACAATATCATGACTGTTCTCTTCTCTGTGACTTCAATTAGCTTGCCCTGCTTTTGTCTGTTTTTCCTTCTTAGATATTGCTGTCTTTAAGATCTGTTGTTTGAATATTTTGCTAAAACCTTTGTATATCAGGACTGCTTGGACCTTAGAAGAAGGGTGTAGGCCAGAAAACTTAAGTAGAGATGAACTCAGTGTTCACGACGAACACTGGCTGGTTGGAATGCTAGTCCAAAAGCTAAACATTAAGGCTAGGTTCACATCTAGCATTTTGTGAGCACATTTCTTTGGATGTTTTGCAAGTTTTCACACCATACACATACAGCAGACCATTCATTTAAATAGGCTGCTCTACATGTGATAAACACATCAAGTAACTCATGTAACTTTTTAGGTATTGAGCATGACGTGTTTTTTTAACCACACACCTTGACATACACAAAAACACATGTTTGCTTGACCTATTTGGGGTTCCACTAACAATGAATGGTACTGAAAATGTGAAGCATGTTGTCCATGCATTTTCTGAATGCGTGCAAGGACACACACTTTTGCACACAAAACACACTTTTGACAAAACCTCAGGGTTTAGCAACCACTGATCTCTGGCCACATAAGCAAATGGGTGGGGAATGGAGTGGGTTACATCATTGCCTAAATATGACCACAAATATGGCTGCAATATTTGGGCAAGGCTGTCAATGGTTGTTAATGAAGCAGCGGCTACTGGCAGGTGCCACATCCTTATCCACCACTGACATCACCCAGCCTATGGCTGACAATCCACGGCCATCTAAACAAATGGGCAGGAAAAGGGGCCCTAAGTTATTGCCTAATATGGTCATGGCCACCACTAGTCCCTCCCCTTTTGTTATATTGCCGATGACAGCCTGGGGAGCTGTCAATCAGCTAATGTTACCACCAGGGCTAGGTCGTGTGTGAAGGTCTTCGTTTTTTTTTTCAAAGTGTCAGCGGCTGGCATCGTGATTGATGTTGGATTTACAATGAGGGAAATTTTTTAGTATTAATGGGGGCTTCCAGACTCCGCTAACCCCCTTGCCTCCAGACTTCCACAACCAACCAAGGGTTGTGGGGAAGAGGCCCCTCAAGACACCCCCAATTATGTTGAGAGCATGTGTCCATGTGATTTCAATGGGACTTGAGTTCAGCATCGAAAACTTATTTTAAGTTCGATGAACTGATGCCGAACCCAGCCCAGGGCTGTTTGACTCATCACCAGTCCTGTGTTGTTGCAAAGAGGGAGAACATTTAGCATTTTGTTAAATTGATATTTTTTCATACATAGAATATGGAATTATGCCATTCATTTTAAAAGAGTTGGCGAAAAACTCTTCACTGGTGTTCTGGTAATGATGATGTTGACCAGCTTTGACCTTTTGTGAGATGAGGCTGGTAGAGCACAAAGCTGAGCTCAGTCGAAGAGAAAATGGTTGAGCTCCTTCATGCATTCCAGTAGACTTAGAAGTGCTTGTTCCCAGCCATAAAACAGCTGGTAGTTCAGCACTCCAGAGAGGATTGTCCTTTTTTTTGCTGACTTGGAAATTCTTATTCAATAGATACACAGGCTAAATAAGTAAAAATATTAAAGTCTATCTAATTGATGTTGCGTTTGTTTATGTATCTGCAGACAAACCAAAAAATACTAAACCCCTCTATTAGTATTTTCTGTATAAGGCTGGCAATACATAAATGTCCTGCAAGTAGTGTCAGCATTTTAGCCTTTCTGTTTTTATAAAACAGAAAGTGAGTGAAAAGCTGCCCATGTTGCTGTCACAGATTTACCATCACTTCCTATCTGGTCACAGCAGAACAGGAACTAAGCATACATTTTTCTAACCAAACAAGGTTTGCGTGTAAAACTGGGATCCACTTCTAAAGAATAATAACAATAATAATAATGCTACTACACAAATACAATGCATGCATTTGATTTTTTTAAATAACCAGAACTTAATATACCATCAGTCAGGGGTATAGCTGCATTCTCTGGACCAAATTGCTAATTGCTATGAAAATAAATACCTATCATATTGTATTCTTAAATAAAATATATAGTGCATTACCTTATATTTGTTCTTGAAATATAAAGCTTAGGTTTAAAGAATGCATTTTTTTTTCTTTTTAATTGTGGAAGCAAGAATTAATGATTATAAGGAATTTAAAGTTATAAGGAATATAAGAAATTTTAGGTTATTAGTAGAGTTGAGCGGACACCTGGATGTTCGGGTTCGGCGGGTTCGGCTGAACTTCGCGAAAAAGATCGAGTTTGGCCCCGAACTTGACCCGAACTTAACCCCAAACCCCATTGAAGTCAATGGTGACCTGAACTTTTGGGCACTAAAATGGCTCTAAAAAAGTCCT
This sequence comes from Glandirana rugosa, assembly GCA_018402905.1. Classification (NCBI taxonomy): domain Eukaryota; kingdom Metazoa; phylum Chordata; class Amphibia; order Anura; family Ranidae; genus Glandirana; species Glandirana rugosa. The sequence continues at coordinate 927,538 of BLSH010511776.1, read as the reverse complement.
GGAAAGGGCTAGAGGGCTGCAAAATTAAGCAAAATGAGGGTAAGAGTAGGATAAGTGCCCTGCAAACAAATGTGGATAGGGAAATAACTTAAAATCACATAAAAAAAATAAAAAATGGAGGAGGTGGATGTGGAGTAGCAGGTTGAGGAGGCGGTGACCGTGGCAGTGTAGGTGGAAGTGGCGGTGGTGATTCCATGTCTTCATCCTGAAACAGAAGTGGTTGGGCATCGTTGCACTCATTGTCTTCCACTTCTGGGGCAGGGCTATGTGGATCGCCCACGGAATGCACACCAGCAGAGTCATCAAAAAGCATAAGAGACTGCTGCATGACTTGGGGCTCAGACTGCTTGGCTGATTTACAAGGGGCTGAGGTGAAAGACAGATGGCCATGGGGTTCAGGTGCCAACTCTGAGCTTTCAGCAAGGGACCGGGTGGGAGACAATGTGAAGGAACTGGAGGCATTGTCAGCCACCCAATCTACTATCACCTGTACTTGTTCTGGCCTCACCATTCGTTGAGCGGCATTCGGGCCTACCATATAACGTTGAAGCTTCTGTCGGCTACTCGCAACTGAGGAAGGTGTTTCACTTGTGTGTGTAGCTGGCACAGATTGACCACGTCCTCTCCTTGCAACAGTAACTTCACCAACACCACCAACACCAGCAGCACCACGACCACGACCACGTCCCTTATTTGATGCTCTCCTCATTCTGGACGCAAATGTACTATTTAGCACAAATTTATATTATTTTTTAAACCGGCAATGTAGACGCACTTTTTAATTTTGTGCAAGAAATGCACAGCAAGGTGCAAATGTACTATGTAGCACTATTTTTTATTTTTCCTTTAAACCAGCAATGTCTACGCACTTTTTAATTTTGTGCAAGAAATGCACAGCAAGGTGCAAATGTACTATGTAGCACTATTTTTATTTTATTTTTTTTAAACCAGCAATGTCGATGCACTTTTTAATTTTGTGCAAGAAATGCACAGCAAGGTGCAAATGTAATATGTAGCACTATTTATTATTCTTTTTTTTAAACCAGCAATGTAGACGCACTTTTTAATTTTGTGCAAGAAATGCACAACAAGGTGCAAATATACTATGTAGCACTATTTTTTTTTTTTTAAACCAGCAATGTCGACACACTTTTTAATTTTGTGCAAGAAATGCACAGCAAGGTGCAAATGTACTATGTAGCACTATTTATTATTCTTTTTTTTTTAAACCAGCAATGTAGACACACTTTTATTTTTGTGCAAGAAATGGACCGCTGGCCGCAAATGTAGTATTTAGAATATTTTAATTTTTTTTTTAAACCAGAAATGTAGACGCACTTTTTAATTTTGTGCAAGAAATGCCCCCCTGGCCGCAAATGTAATATTTTGCACACAAAAAAAAAAATTTTTATTTGTCTAACTGCAATATAAAAGCAGTATTTAAATATGCCAAAATGTTGCCAACTGAACTAACAGAACACGATTAAAGTAGTGTCTCTGACACACAAGCAGTTGCAAGTGCACTGCACTTGCAAAAATGGCTGCAAACACCCACCTAACAAACAGAAAATTGCTTAGGTTTTACAGTATATGAGGCACTTTGCTTAGCGAACAAAATGTACTCTAGCAAACAAAAATCTCCTCTAGCACCCACCCACCAATAAATCGCTGTTTTTAACAGATTTTCTAAAGTTAATCTGTCCCTCACAGCAGCAGCAGCGTCCTCTCCCTACACTAGTATGAGATGGTGTGACATGCAGCACTACATGACTCCAGCTTATATAGAGGCTGGGTCGCGTGATGCACTGGCCAATCACAGCCATGCCATTAGTAGGCATGGCTGTGATGGCTTCTAAGGGCAAACGAGTGAAACGCTTGTTGATTGGCTGCCCTGCAGCTATTCAACAGGCGCGAAAAAATACCCGAACCCCAAACCCAGACTTATTCTCAAATGTCCGGGTTCGGGACACGGACACCCTAAAGTCTGGTACGAACCCGAACTTTACAGTTCAGGTTCGCTCAACTCTAGTTATTAGGTTATCTGGTTGCAAACAAACAGCTGATGGAGTTAGCTAAATTACTTAGTGACTCTTCTAAAAGAAAAGGTGCTGTCTAGATATTCAGTTTTCTGCAGCAGTCAAAAAGTGCAATGTTTTCATACTACAGAGCCCAACACGCAATGCCCACACTACAACCGGGAGGCAGTCTGGAAGGATTTTATATAATAACTAAGATATAAAATGGCAGTTTTGAAATTGTTAAAAAAAAACACTGACCAAAAATCACTATAATTTCCCTGTAAGAACAAAATATATTTACAGTATCTCACAAAAGTGAGTACACCCCTCACATTTTTGTAAATATTTTATTATACCGTTTCATGTGACAACACTGAAGAGATGACACTTTTCTACAATGTAGTAGAGTACAGCTTTTATACCAGTGTAAATTTGCTGTCTCCTCAAAATAAATCAACACACAGCCATTAATGTCTAAACCGCTGGCAACAAAAGTGAGTACACCCCTAAGTGAAAATGTCTACATTGGGTCCAATTAGCCATTTTCCCTCCCCGGTGTCCTGTGACTCATTAGTGTTACAAGGTCTCAGGTGTGAATCAGGAGCAGGTGTGTTAAATTTGGTGTTATCGCTCTCACTCTCTCATACTGGTCGCTGGAAGTTCAACATGGCACCTCATGGCAAAGAACTCTCTGAGGATCAGAAAAAAAAGAATTGTTGCTCTACATAAAGATGGCCTAGGCTATAAGACGCTTGCCAAGACACTAAAACTGAGCTGCAGCATGGTGGCCAAGACCATACATTAGTATTTAGACAGAATAATGGTAGATAAAGCACCTGGACCAGATGGCATCCATCCACGGATCCTAAAAGAATTGAGCTCTGTCATTTCAAAGCCATTGTATCAAATTTTTAGGGACTCCTTAATGACTGGAATAGTACCACTGGATTGGCATAGGGCCAATGTGGTGCCTATATTTAAAAAGGGATCAAAGTCTTTGCCAAGTAACTATAGACCTGTTAGTTTAACTTCTATAGCTGGGAAGATACTGGAGAGTTTAATAAAAGACCATATAGATGAGTTCTTGTTGGATAAAAAGATTTTAAGCAACAGACAGCATGGATTCATGAAAGACAGAAGTTGTCAAACAAACTTGATTTCTTTTTATGAGGAGGTAAGTAAAACCTTGGACAGAGGGGTGGCTGTAAACATGGTATACTTGGATTTTGCGAAAGCGTTTGACACACACGGCTAATGTGTAAGGTAAAGTCTACAGGCTTGGAAAGATCAGAGAGTAGTGGTTAATGATTCTTAATCTGAATGGTCTAAGGTTATCAGTGGTGTACCCCAAGGTTCAGTGTTGGGACCCTTACTTTTCAATATATTTATAAATGATATAGGGTCTGGGATTAAAAGTACATTTTCAGTGTTTGCAGATGACACCAAGCTATGCAGTGGAATAACTTCCTTGCAGGATGTCTCCAACTTACAAGCCGACTGTCTAATTGGGCAACCATGTGGCAAATGAGGTTTAATGTTGATAAATGTAAAGTTATGCACTTGGGGGCTAAGAATATGCATGCATCGTACATACTAGGGGGAGGACAACTGGGGGAATCCATAGTGGAGAAGGATCTGGGGGTTTTGGTAGATCATAAGCTTAATAATGGCATTCAATGCCAAACTGCGGTTTCCAAAGCAAGCAAAATCCTTTCTTGTATTAAGAGAGGTATGGACTCCAGAGATAGAGACATTATTTTGCCCCTGTACAAATCATAAGTAAAACCTCATCTGGAATATGCAGTTCAGTTTTGGGCACCAGTTCTCAAAAAGGACATCGGGGAACTGGAGAAAAGTGCAGAGAAGGGCAACCAAACTAATAAGAGGCATGGATGAGCTCAGCTATGAGGAAAGATTAGAGGATCTGAATTTATTCTCTCTTGTGAATAGGAGATTAATGGGGGATGTGATCAACATGTACAAATATATAAGTGGTCCATATAGTGAACTTGGTGTTGAGTTATTTACTTTAAGGTCATCACAAAGGACAAGGGGGCACTCTTTACGTCTACAGGAAAAAAGATTTCATCTACAAATACGGAAAGGTTTCTTCACAGTAAGAGCTGTGAAAATGTGGAATAGACTCCCTCCAGAGGTGGTTTTGGCCAGCACGGTTGATTGCTTTAAAAAAGGCCTGGATTCTTTCCTTAATGTAATGGATATAACTGGGTACTAACATTTTTAGGTAAAGTTGATCCAGGGTGAATCCGATTGCCTCTCGGGGAATCAGGAAGGAATTTTTTTCCCCCGTTATAGCAAATTTAATCCATGCTTTGCTGGGGTTTTTTGCCTTCCTCTGGATCAACTGTGGGTGAAGGATTGTATATGGGATTATTTGGTTTTATATATATATATATATATATATATATATATATATATATATATATATATAAATGTTTTTCTTTTTTTTTTTTTTAACAGAAGTCGTTTGACAAACGTAGTAGAAATCTTCTTTGAAGGAAGACCATACTGTCGGTACGTCTGGTTAAACTACGTCACACGCCGCGTACCATACTCGTAACTATCCGACTGGGGGATGGGGAAGTTGGAGACGTCGTTACGACCGTCGTGAGTATGTAGATAAAGGGTTTCTGTTGGAGACCTATACTACGACTCGTACACGTGAGTTGAAGAAACCAGTTGGTACCGTTCCGAACAAGACTCACCTTGGACAGGACAATTTGACGACATATGTATCAATGTATCAATCAGTCCAACTTTTTTCTGTGTTCAGGTAGATCAAGTTGGTTTTTTTTTTTTTTCTTTTTGTAAATATATATATATATATATATATA
>BLSH010511776.1:892872-922655 GCA_018402905.1 Glandirana rugosa | reverse complement strand
TGAGGGTAGTGGTACGAACTGACATCCGTTCTGTGTGAACAGAAACATGAGGAGTGGACCAACGGTGGTGTGTGCGAACTGTGGTAGAGTTGGTTTATGCAAATAGAAACAGAGTAGTCTGGTGTCCTGTACAAAGGTCATTAGGTACAGGAATCAAACGAAGAAGTTGAGTGCACATGCTCAGCATCATATCCAGAGGTTGTCTTTGGGAAATAGATGTATGAGTGCTGCCAGCATTGCTGCAGAGGTTGAAGGGGTAGGGGGTCAGCCTATCAATGCTCATACCATGCGCCGCACACTGCATCAAATTGGTCTGCATGGCTGTCATACCAGAAGGAAGTTTCTTCTAAAGATGATGCAAACAGTTTGCTGAAGACAAGCAAACTAAGGACATGGATTACTGGAAACATGTCCTGTGGTCTGATGAGACAAAGATAAACGTATTTGGTTGAGATGGTGTCAAGCGTGTGTGGTGGCAACCAGGTGAGGAGTACAAAGACAAGTGTGTCTTGCCTACAGTCAAGCATGGTGATGGGAGTGTCATGGTCTGAGGCTGCATGAGTGCTGCTGGCACTGGGGAGATACAGTTCATTAAGGGAACCATGAATGCCAACATGTACTGTGACATACTGAAGCAGAGCATGATCCCCTCCCCTTGGAGACTGGGCCGCAGGGCAGTATTCCAACATGATAACGACCCCAAACACACCTCCAAGATGACCACTGCCTTGCTAAAGAAGCTGAGGGTAAAGGTGATGGACTGGCCAAGCATGTCTCCAGACCTAAACCCTATTGAGCATCTATGGGGCATCCTCTAATGCAGTGGTTCTCAACTCTGGTCCTCTGGACCCACTAACAGGCCAGGTTTGCAGGATAACTGAAATACATCACAGGTAATATCATTTGCTGCTCAGTGATTGCAGTATTCTAGTCTGCATCTCCCCAAGGTAAAATCTGGCCTGTTGGTGGGTCCTGAGGACCGGAGTTGAGAACCACTGCTCTAATGGAAGGTGAAGGTGCGCAAGGTCTCTAAAATCCACCAGCTCCGTGATGTCGTAATGGAGGAGTGGAAAAGGACTCCAGTGGCAACCTGGGAAGCTCTGGTGAACTCCATGCCCAAGAGGGTTAAGGCAGTGCTGAAAAATAATGGTGGCCACACCAAATATTGACACTTTGGGCCCAATTTGGACATTTTCACTTAAGGGTGTACTCACTTTTGTTGGCTGTGTGTTGAGTTATTTTGCGGGGACAGTAAATTTACACTGTTATACGAGCTGTACACTCACAACTTTACATTGTAGCAAAGTGTAATTTCTTCAGTGTTGTCACATAAAAAGATATAATAAAATATTTACAAAAATGTGAGGGGTGTAGTCACTTTTGTGAGATACTGTATTTTAGGCAGAGTTGCTACTTACTTAGTTAGTCAGGTTGAAAGTCCATCTAGTTCAACCAATGGAAAAAAATAAATAATTAAACAATGAATAAATACAACACCTCCATATACAGAAACCTTTAGCCACAAATGATCAAGAGGAAGGTAAAAACATATAAAGCAAGGCACAATTTGCTCCTGAAAGGGAATAATACATTCCTTTCTGATTCCCAAGAACGCAATCAGATATTCCCTGAATCAACAATCCCTGGTGTTATTACTGATAAATGTTAATATTAAGTTATATTGTGTGTATTTAGAAATGTATATGTGTGGGACATGTTCCAGCTCCAGCTGCCTCTCCCCCCAACCCCCCTTCCCCCCCGGCAGTGGGTGCGGGTTCTTCTCCCCAAACCCCACTGTCACTTTTTGAAAAGAGCATTGCTGAGTAGGGCTCCTCCCACACAGTTGCATCATTCATTCACAGTTTCCTGTGAATGAATAATCTACAAGTACTATCTTCCGTTGTTGCAGATGGACTTACAGTTTCAAAGGGCTACGAGGGCGGTGATGAGTGCTTGAGAGGACATGTCTGCAGGAATCCACATTGCATCCGTGATCTATTGAATGCTTTCCAGTCTCCTGCTGGAAAATATAATAAATGCGCTTTTTTTTCCTGCAAAAATATGTTAATTTATTATTTATACTATAAAGGTGATGTGACGTACCACCGGGAACCCAGCTTGGATGCCTCTGTCAAGATATAGTGCTCTCCACTCTGGAACCAGGAAATAGGTATTATAGCGAAATATTGCACCCAAGATCTAGATGACACTAGCTTAGGTGCAAATTGGAACTGACTTCACACAGAGTATATACCACACAAAATCAGGTAAGAGCCCGCTTACATTACCCTAAACAATGCATAATGTAAACAGGAATATCCTTAGCACATCTAAGGAACAGCCAACATAAACATAAACAGTAATCTAATTAAACAGTAAGCTTACCCAGACAATGCTTTGATTAATCAGTAAGTTCACCCACACGCCTACATTGGAGTATATGGAACAGAGACCAATGTGACCAGCTCTTTCAATGAACATATATAGTTCCAAATAAAACAAACTAGAAATAGTCTTTAGGGCAAATCCAAGAAAGCAGTCCCTCAAAAATGTAACAATAAGGGAAATATAGCAATAACAAATAACAGGTGAACCTATCTTTTAAAATGAATGACTACACACCACAGTCACTTGGACCACTTGTGTGTTTTGTGATCATAACCCCCCTTAATCACCTCTTCTCATGAGAGAAGAAATTCAGTTCAGCTAATATTTCCTCATAGGTGAGCTCCTCCATGCCTCTTATGAGTTGGGTTGCGCCTCTCTGCACTTTCTTCAGTTTCCCAATATCCTTTTGTGAACTGGTACAGATAAACTAAACAATACCAATAAACTAAACAATACAAAAGAGTTAAATATACAACAGTAAATACTAAAAGGAATCAGTAAGGGGACTGAAAACTCATTATGTACTCATTGTGTTCATACAGGCACGCAAACCCTGCAAATTGAGTATTGTTATTCATGTACTGTATTGTGGCACCTACATATTTTAATTGTCTGTATCAAATATACATTGTTTGTTCTATGCTCTAAAAAAACTCCCTATCACCCAAATGTACATTAGAATGTTTTAACTTTCAATAACCAAAAAAAAGAAGTTTTTTATACTTCCTTCTAATCTTTCGCATACGCTCTGCCCTAAAAGTCCAAGGGGATCTCCCATGAGGTTTCAGTCCCCTTACTGATTCCTCTTAGTATTTTCTGTATAATTCCAGGATATTGGCAGGATTGCGTTACTGTTTTTCTGTGGTACCCTTTATTAATTACCTAAATATATAACAGTGGCATAAAGTTAACATATTACTTTAAACCTCAAGTACTTAAAGTGGACTTGAATTACTCCTGAAAAAAATAGCAGTGCTCTTGCTTTGAGCCTCACTGGTTGTTCATCTGCAGCGTATGATAATATGAGACACTGTTTCCTCTGTCTGCTTGACTCACGAACTTTGGAGTGAAATTTGGAAATGTAACTACTGTGCTAATCACTGTTCTTGCTGGAGAGGAAGTTGCACCCGAGGACATGCAGTGCAAGGATCCCCCCGCTTCTGCTTTATTGCTTTATCCATTCTGTTGATCTTTGCATTTAAAAACTGCTTCTGCTGATTTGAATATTACCCCACCTCTGACATAAGGAAACAAAGCCCTGATCCTCTACCAGGATGGCTAACTCCATACAGAAACACAGGCCACAGCCAGGCATGGTACGTCAGTAGGATGATTACAGTCAGTACTTCTGATAGTCTTTTGTCCCCTGCTTGCCCTTTTTTGGCACCTCTTTTACATTTACATAGATCTTCTTTAAAGTGTATCCAAATCTGAAACGTTTTTAATTTTGGATAGAGTAGAGAAAAATTAGAACCCCCATCAGCTGTTTATTGCAGTTTGTGCTCCCGCTTGGAAGATTCACCCTTTCTATTTGTACTGGTAGCCATTGCCATTGGGACTTTAGATATATAACTTATGGGTGCAAGGTGAAACATTTTAAATTTAAAACAACCTCCCCCTCTCCTCTTCTACCAAGGCATTTAATTATGACCCCTGTTCTAACATATCTATGTAGAAATACTTTTGTGTTAAAAGTTAACTTTCATTTTCTTCTTGAATTCTAAGTGAGATACTTATTCAACCTTTAACTTTTTCATTTAAATGTATTGGCCAGCGGCCAATAGAATTAAATCATGAATTCATATGTAATAGTGCTTGAATCCTGTAGAGTTAAAAGCAATTGCAAGAACTGGTGCATAGCTACTTAATCTATTCTTCTCTTTGCCTTACAGAGAGGTTTTGCTGATGTGTCACAGAAAAGTGGCCACCCAATGAGTTTCAGATGAACTGCCACTCATCATTATAACCTCCTCGGTGATGGAAATGAGCACCTCATTGAAGAGCTGGATGTGTGCCGCATCTTCTTCAGTGCTCTATGTTTCTTAAAAAGAAAAGAGAAATATTAGACCTGACATACATCTGTAAATGTAATATTACAGTTTAAGAGCATTCCATTTGATTATTCTATGCCTGTTCTATCTGGCACATCCTGGATGTTATGTAACAACAATGTACATTTATGTTGCCTTCATGTAAAAGTATTGCTAATGCCATTCCCAAAAATGCATTCAAATGTTCCATAACAGCCTTTCCCAACTAGGGTTCTGTGGATCCCTAAGGTTCCTCCAAAGCCTGCTAAAGGTTCCTTGAGTAGTACTGGATTAATGTTCAAGCTGCAGTGACCACCAATGCAAACAAACATATTTCCACTGTTCTTATTTCATAGTTATTTAAAAAAATATTTTTTTAATATAAGGTGGGAGAATACTGTAAAATGTTCTGCCTGGGGAGTCAGATGCTCTGAGTTGCCAAATTCTTTATTTTTTATTTACTTCTATATTTCAAGCCTACTGAACACTTTTATGTACCATGAAATGTAGATATCATTTTTAGCAGAGGTTCCCTGAGAGCTGACAATTTTTGCATCAGGTTACTCTAGTGTAAAATGGTGAATGGCCCGATATCTCAACGGTAACATGGACCAGTTGCATGCGCATGCACATGGCTATCCAGGGACACATCGAGAAGTGCCACCTAGTGTGGACTACACGTGACCATCAGGATAAACCCGCTGCGGGCAGTCAAATGTAGTCAGTGTGAGAGGTAGAGTCACAGTGCAATGGAGCAATGAGCGAACACCAAGTTCTGCTACAAATTGGGGAAAACGGCAATGGAGATGCAATGAAATGTTGGTGCAAGTGTACAAGACAGAAGCCGTGAGCAGAAAATGTGTTTACAACTGATTCAAATGCTTTTGCGATGGGAAGAAAACAAGTGAGGATGAGCCACTTTGGGTCAACCGTCAACAAGCAAAACCCCAGACATGATTGAGCGAGTGCGACAAATTCTGGCACAAGATCGGTGACTGACTTTACAATTGATGGTGGAGGAATTGGGCATTAGCAAAGACACAGTGCACACAATCGTCTGCAAAGATTTGGGTAAGCGGAAGATCTGTTCCCAGTTTGTGTCGCACAAGCTGACCAACGAACTGAAAGAAAAACAGATGGAAACCTCTGGAGATTTCATTACCTTGTGCAACCATGATCCATCCTTACTGTGCACAATCATCACAGTGGATGAGACCTGGTGCTACCAGTCCAATCCAGAATCCAAGCAGCAATATATGGAATGGTGTTCACCGTCTTACCCAGGAGCCAAAAAGAGTCACCTGCAAAAGTCTGTTTTGCCGCCTGAAGAGCATCATGAAAGACGTACATTTTGCCGACATGGCGGCAATCCAAGAATGTGTGATAGTGGTTCTGCAAAACGATTCCTAAAGAGGCCTTTGCTGACAGCTTCCAGAAGCTTTATGAACGTTGCCAAAGGTGTGTTGTGCAGCATGGCGATTATTTTGAAGGCCAATAAAGGTCATTTGTTTGTGTCTTCTGTTTTGTTTGTTTTCTGACACCATTCACCAAACATTTTAGACACACCTCGTATTTAGTGCTAGAACAAAACTTAAAAATATTTGCCGTATAAACCACAGGTCACCAGTATACTTGGATCTCCATTCTTGTAACTATTTCACCGGCCCTTTCCTGTTTATCACAGCCTATTGTATGTTGTTTAAAACCACCGATCCTTCTCCTTTCTTGCTACCTTTTACTAGAAGGGACAACACTTGTCCCTCTGACAACACCGAACAAGAACCCTTTGCTTTTGCACTGCCACTGAGCTCAATGCATAGAAATAAGTTGCACATACCTGCTTGAAAATGTAGAAAATAAGAGGGCAATATTAAAGGAGAAATACACCCAAATCTAATTTGGCTGTACTTCCCCTGTGGATTACAGGAGTGCAGTGCATTCTGCACTCCTGTGACCCGTTTTCAGCAGACAGCGGGCTGAAGTCCGCTGTCTACTGACTTCACAGAGGCGGTCCAAGCTCTGGCAAGATCGCGACAACAGAGTCGGGATCCGTCCACATACCTGGACTGGCTTAGTGGGCCACTGAGAGCCTGATGCGACCACTCCTGCCCCCTCCACAGCCCAGCACTCCATTGAGCGTGTGCGGGGGGGAGCAGAGCAGAGAGCTTCTGACTGCTCAGGGAGCTGTGAGAGCTAAGTGATCAGCGGTGTTGAGGCGCCGGTGGACAGATACAGCATCGGACCAAAGCTGCCTTCACCTAGGTAAGTATAATTCTTGAAAAAAAAATTCCTTACATCGCTTTTAACCCCTTCAGATCCGCGCTAATGCCAAATAACGTCTCCAGCGCGGATCTGAATTTCCAGGACGAAGTCCATGGACGTCGTCCCCTGTGAACACACTCACAGGCAGCGGCAGTGCGCTCACGCGCCCATCGCACGCTGCAGGGGCGTGCCCGCAGGTCGGGCAGGCTCGATGTCCGCTCGTGACCCGCGATCGCCTGTCAGAGCTGCAGAACAGGGAGCCGCCGATGTAAACACGGCGGTTCTCTGTTCTGTGAAGGGGGACATAGCAGATCTACTGATCCCTGTCACTGGGATCAGTTAGATCTGTTATGTATTGGCCAGCCCTGCCCCCACACAGTTAGAACACATGCAGGGAATACAGTTAACCCCTTCACTGCCCCCTTAGTGTTAACCCCTTCACTGCCAATGACATTTATACAGTAATCAGTGGACATTTAAATTTCTGATCGCTGTATAAATGTCATTGGCCCCAAAAAAGTGTCAAAAATGTCCGACATGTCTGCCCCAATATCAAAGTCCCAATAATAATCGCAGATCACCGCCATTACTAGTAAAAAAATAATAATAATAGAAACGCAATAATTCAATTCACATAGTTTGTAGATGTGATAACTTTTGCGCAAACCAATCAATATACGTCGATTGCAATTTTTTTTTACCAAATATATGTAGAAGAATATATATCGGCCAAAGCCAATGAATAATTTTTTTTTTGGATTTGTATTATAGCAAAAAGTAAAAAATATTGTTCTTTTTTCAAAATTGTCGCTCTTTGCTTGTTTATAGCACAAAAAATAAAAAGGTGATAAAATACCACCAAAAGAAAGCTCTATTTGTGGGAAAAAAATGATAAAAATTTTGTTTTGGTACAACATCGCACGGCCTCGCAATTGTCATTCAAAATGCAACATCGGTTGGTCTGGGCAGGAAGGGGGTTTAAGTGCCCAGTAAGCAAATTGTTAAACCATGAAGTTTGTAGGTGTACTTGAATGTTTGGATATTTAGGCTGTCTTTGGTAGAGCTCAGGGGAGGCAGGTTAGCAAAGCTTTATAACCATACACTTCTTAGGATACGAATCCAGAGCTAATTACTAACTGAAGCAAAACAAGACAATGCTAGCTAATAATAGGTTCTGCAGCAAATGGATAAATGTCACAAGAACAAAAGAAAAAAAATAAAGCAACAAACCTTTACGTATAAAAGTACCCCACAATCAACTAGAGCACAAAGGATAACAACTTTCAATGTGTCCCAGTTTGTGGAACTCATGATTGGCAATAAAGTTCAACCACAAGATGCAAATGTATACATATGTATGTAAATATATACACCACTGTATTAAAATAATACATAACTGCTCAGTATTAGGGAATTTATGCAATTTATATTTTACCAACTATAACATAACCTGGCAAGAAGTATGTATTTAACCCATAATGACGAAAATTATGATAGTGGGAGACCCCATAAAGACCCTTGCTAGCTAGTAGAAAGGAATATACTGTATGTGATTATAAAGTCAAGATAATAGATTATCTCTACTCAATCAGCTGTTGCCTGCTTGGGATTATTTGGTGTTAAAGGGTAACTTCACTTTCATGGACAAAATATATATAGCAAATAAAAAAAATATATAGCTTATACAAATGCTTCACAAGTATAGGGATCTGCTGCCCTCTACTGTCTGTATTTATAAATGCTGGGCTACTGATATATTATGTATGCACTTCCTCCTTCTTCTCTGGGTTGATCCAGTGCAGTGGTTCTCAACTCCGGTCCTCGGGACCCCCCAACAGGCCAGGTTTGCAGGATAACTGAAATGCATCACAGGTGATATCATTTGCTGCCCAGTGATTGCAGTGTTCTAGTCTGCATCTCCCCAAGGTAATACTTAAAATCTGGCCTGTTGGTGGGTCCCGAGGACCGGAGTTGAGAACCACTGATCTAGTGTATTAGTAGGTGAACCTGTTTATTTTAATTGAGTTTATATACTATGTGATCCTAAGAGCAGAAGCTGCATGCTGCTCTCCAACTGACCCTGTGCAAATTTGGATTGGAGATATCCTACTACATGTGGGCTGACTGCTTTATTGCTAGCTTTGCTCATCTTTCTAAACTGATCCCTGTACAACCTTTGCCTTTTGTCTAATTAAGGTCTCTGATTGATTGGTTGGGCTCTAATCTGCTAACCCCGGTGGCATTGTATGCTCTGGTGTGCTGTAATGAGTGCTTCACTAGTCCTATTCCATTCCTGGGGTGAACACAGATGGCATATTATCTCATGTTTTTATACTCTTTTTGGACTTAAGTCTGTGATGCTAACTTCCATTGACCTGAATTCTGTGCAATCACTACTAAGGAACAGAGACTGATGTGAACATTTTTAACCCTTAATGGGTTTACACTTATCTGCTGTGCATGAGATATTTGGTGAAATGACACCTAAATGGGAGCGGTATCACAATCCGCACATGGTGTGGTGGATGCATAGGCGTGTGCAGGAGATGTGCCGGGTGTGCCTGGGCACACCCTAATTATTATTACTAATTACTATAGCCCACCCCCCCTTAATGGCCTCCTCACCCCAGAGTGCTGCTGGCTTCCCTCCTCTCCTCTCCCCCCAACTGCTGTGAGGGATATTTCAGGATGGAGATCGGGGAGGGGGCTAGTAAATACGTAATTTACCAGCCACTTCCTTTTCAAAATGAACACACTCGCTCACTCTGTCAATTCATAACTGAAGCATAGTAATCTGAGTGTACTATGCTTCAGTTTGTGAATGAACAGGAAGCCACTCAGCACAGAGCACTTCCCATTCGTTCACTGCCCCGTACAGCTGAGGCATGTGTGTTTGAGCTTTGGGGTGCACACCTATGGGTGGTTGAATCTGTTAAGCAGGATTCTTCGTTTACATCATTCTACTGAACATTTGATTTTTTGAGGACTTTATGAACTTTTTGAATTGTTATTTAACTTTTTCTTTATATCATTCACTTAATCACGGGGTGATATTTTGTGGTATATGTTATTGTGCAGCGCTACTATTTACTGTATTGCTATTATGGTAGATGTGTTTTCATTATTTATTTATTTTAAAGTGGCAGCATGATAGTGATTTTTTTACATTCATATTCCCGACTTTTTGGACCTAGAGTGTAAGTGGGTGTGGCTTTTTGGACCCTGTGTTTAATTGAGTTTATATACAGATCTTGTTATTTTAGTTAACCCTGTTCCTTCTAGTCTGGGATTCTATAGGTAGTTTTAGCTTAGGGTTCAATAACCAACATACTCTAAAGCCAGGTTAGGTGTCCGATGGCCACTTCTGGTAGTAGAGGTCCAGTTGCATGACAGATTGGAAATTACTAGGAAGTAAGACACAGCGACCCTGAGTTCCATTGCGACAACACAGTTTGTGCTGGTGAGAAGTTGCATTCCAGGCTGGTTAGAGAACAGTTGGAGGATCTCCCCACCATCACTGATTTTGTCTTCAGGTTTCTGACATGGACAGACACTACGATCAATCTCATGGGCCCCTGCAACTGAGCTTTGCTGCAACATTCATATGGAGGTGCCCTTATTAAGAACTATATATGCCCAGGTATGCATTATCTCACAAAAGTGAGTACACCCTCACATTTTTGTAAATATTTTATTCTATCATTTCATGTGACAACACTGAAGAAATGACACTACAATCGCTACAATGTAAAGTAGTGAGTGTACAGCTTGTATAACGGTGTAAATTTGCTGTCCCCTCAAAATAACTCAACACACAGTCATTAATGTCTAAACCACCAGTAACAAAAGTGAGTACACCCCTAAGTGAAAATGTCCAAATTGGGCCCAATTAGCCATTTTCCCTCCCCGATGTCATGCGACCCATTAGTGTTACAAGGTCTCAGGTGTGAATGGGAAGCAGGTGTGTTAAATTCGGTGTTATCGCTCTCACTCTCTCATACTGGACACTGAATGTTCAACATGGCACCTCATGGCAAAGAACTCTCTGAGGATCTGAAAAAAAGAATTGTTGCTCTACATAAAGATGGCTTAGGCTATAAGAAGATTGCCAAGACCTTGAAACTGAGCTGCAGCACGGTGGCCAAGACCATACAACGGTTTAACAGGACAGGTCCCACTCAGAACAGGCCTTGCCATGGTCGACCAAAGGAATTAAGTGCACATGCTCTTCATCATATCCAGAGGTTGTCTTTGGGAAATAGACGTATGAGCGCTGCCAGCATTGCTGCAGAGGTTGAAGGGGTGGGGGTCAGCCTGTTAGTGCTCAGACTATATGCTGCACACTGCATCACATTGGTCTGCATGGCTGCCATGCCAGAAGGAAGCCTCTTCTAAAGATGATGCACAAGAAAGCCCACAAACAGTTTGCTGAAGACAAGCAGACTAAGGACATGCATTACTGGAACCATGTCCTGTGGTCTGATGAGACCAAGATAAACTTATTTGGTTCAGATGGTGTCAAGCGTGTGTGGTGGCAACCAGGTGAGGAGGAGTACAAAGACAAGTGTGTCTTGCCTACAGTCAAGCATGGTGGTGGAAGTGTCATGGTCTGGGGCTGCATGAGTGCTTCTCACACTGGGGAGGTACAGTTGATTGAGGGAACCATGAATGCCATCATGCACTATAACATACTGAAGCAGAGCACGATGCCCTCCCTTCGGAGACTGGTCCGCAGGGCAGTATTCCAACATGATAACCACCCCAAACACACCTCCAAGATGACCACTGTCTTGCTAAAGAAGCTGAGGGTAAAGGTGATGAACTGACCAAACATGTCTCCAGACCTAAACCCTATTGAACATCTGTGGAGCATCCTCAAATGGAAGGCGGAGAAGCGCACAGTCTCTAACATCCACCAGCTCCTTGATGTTGTCATGGAGGAGTGGAAGAGGACTCCAGTGGCAACCTGTGACGCTCTAGTGAACTCCATGCCCAAGAGGGTTAAGGCAGTGCTGGAAAATAATGGTGGCCACACAAAATATTGACACTTTGGGCCCAACTTGGACATTTTCACTTAGGGGTGTACTTACTTTTGTTGCCAGCAGTTTATACATTAATGACTGTGTGTTGAGTTATTTTGAGGGGACAGCAAATTTACACTGTTATACAAGTTGTACACTCACTACTTTACATTGTAGCAAGGTGTCAGTTCTTCAGTGTTGTCACGTGAAAAGATATAATAAAATATTTACAAAAATGTGAGAGGTGTACTCACTTTTGTGAGATACTGTATGTTAACAATTCCACCAGGACTCTTGCTGGACCCTTTGCTGATAATATCTGTTTGTACATTGGATGTATGTATTATTATTATTAATAATCTTTTCTTATATAAAGCTCATATTATTTTGCATACCGGTGTGCATCTATATACTTGCAGTAGTTCTTCTGCTCCCAATTACTTTTATTAGATTACTGGTGAAATTACCAGGAAGCGAATCCCCTTTGTTCACAGAGGCTCTGTCCTGGGTGAAGGCACTGCCAACTTTACTATCAAACACACTCTTCTGTTTATCCTATTATCTACAGGTTTAGCACAATTACCTATTTGGCAAAGACCATTTCTCATGAAGCCCCCCTCCCCCCAATAAGAGGGGTACACAAGCAATATTGTAATGTAATGTTATTAAAACAATTACCTTTCCTTTTCAAACTGCAGCCTCTGAAATTCTGTGAAAAATTCTATGCATTATGGTAACCTGAAAGCGTTCTGTACACAGTTGGTGTGTACAACTTCAAAGTCAAGTTTTAGGCATCGGCAATCTAATTTTTGGCAAGATACTCCCCAAGGGTTAATCACTTCTAAAGGGATGCAGACACTGCAACTTTTCTCATAAGAACATAGAAAGTGCACCAGCTGATTAAATTAATTAGTCACTCCAATCCAGGGTCATTATCAAAAAGATATAGTGGAACAATCAGCTATTTGTTCATAGAAGAAACAGGTTACAACAAAGTTTATAAAAATAATTGCAAAGTACATTGAAGGGATTGTTGTTGTTTTTTTTCCCCAACACAGTGGAGTTACTCTTTAAGTGTTTTTGCTTTAATGTCACTCAGTGGTCTAGTTACAGAATAATTAATGACTCTCCATAATCTAAGCAAACTTTTTAATTTCCTTTTTTTAAAGTGAGCATTTATGAAAAAAAAATGATGGCAATAACAGCTACTTATGACAAGTATGATTTTATATAGCCACTTTGTATAGTCATCATGGCCACTTCTGAATATAAAGCAGTTAGGCAAAACTTTCATTTACTAAAGGCAAATTGTCTGTTCGCGTTGCAAGGGAAGTTTCACATCGCAAGGGAATTTTTCCCAGAGCATAGTGAATGCTGACTTCCATCTTCCAATCTCGTACAAGAAAAAATACTGTTTTTTTTCCTTGCATGTGATTGGGTATTGTTTGCAAAGTGAAATTGTACCACATTCACTAAGCACTGGCAACTTCCTTTCCTAGTACAAACATCTTTTTAAATGAATTCCATTTGGTATCTAGCTTTTTATCTCCCTATTTTCTACTGACCTACAGTAATGATATAAACAAACCTTGAGATTTGCTCCAGCACAGATAAGATTTGAACAAACGTGCAAAGATATCTCCCGTGGGACTATGTTTAGCAACAACAGAAATCACACAAATTAAAATGAATATACATTTAAAATGTATTTTCATTGAATCTTATAAGAAGTTTTAAAAAGAGGACTATTAAAGAAACATTAGTCCTTGTCAGATTATCCTTTGGACCAAACAGAGTTTTATGAATATAACATCCATACAAACAGTTGGAATTGGATAGTATGTCCATGTTGTCAATAAGGTCTTCCTCAGGGGATAGTGGATGGAAACAATCAATAATGGTCAAAGATGGTCCACTTGGAAAGTGTCATAAAAACAAAGCAAACATTCATGTCTTATCTGTTGCCTACCTTGCTGCATGTGCCCAGTTAAAGGCCAGGCCTTCCTCACCTGTGTGCTTTAGTAAGCCCTCCTCAGCTGGTCTCCACCCCAGGCCCTAATTGGGAACAGGATGTAACACCTGGCAGTGCAAGCCTGCATTGCTGATCAACGTTTGTCCGTGTTTGGCTTTGTGTGTGGTTGTTCCTATCGTTTGCTCTGAGTCTTATTCCATGTACCGATCTTTGGCTTGTCTGACTATCCCTGCCTGCCTGATACCCCAATCTTCGGCTCATTCTCTGTTTCTCCTGTCTGCTTGTGGCCCTGACCCTTTGCTATTACCTCTGACTATTCTTGCTGTTCCTGCACTGCTGCTTCCTCTCTTCCACCTGTAATCCATCCTCACCACTAGAGGCTCTGGCGAACACCCACTGGCTCTTAGATCCAGCGCCCTGGGGAAACCGATGCACTAGCTCCCTGTGTTTCAGTGTCCATGCTCCGGGCCCCTCTTTCCGTATCAGTCGGAACTCATTAGCAGCAGTCAGCTATAGGTCCACAACCTTAGTGGTGTGCTTCACAACCCTTGGTGCGATTTGCACTCCAGTGGTGCACACCTGTCGCTTGACCCCAGGCGTTGTGACAGAAAGGTCACAGATGGCAGTGAATGCAGCCCATCCCTGGCCCAGACTCGGGAAGGAGAAAGAGATCCGAGGCTATGGAGGGGAGGGGAGGGGAGGGGAAGATGAGTGCAACTGGCGGGTACCCACCCTTAAATGCTTTAAAACAGCTGTTTGCAGCCCAAGTGTACCAGCGTCCCATGAGAGGGTCTGACTGGAGCACAGGGGGATCATGCTGGTTGGCCCCTTTTACCAGTCCTAACGGTCTACCCTGGTTGGTGGTGTAATTACCGCCCCAAATTTACTCTTTCTTTAAAGCATTTAAGGGTGGGCACCCTTCCTCTCCCCTCCATAGCCTCGTATCTCTCTCTCTCCCCCCCCCCCCCAGATCGTTTCTGAGTCTGTGCCTGGGATGGGCTGCATTCACTGCCACCTGTGACCTTTCCAAGTGGACCATCTTTGACCATTATGGATTGTTTCCATCCACTATCCCCTGAGGAAGACCTTATTGTTAAGGGTTGAAACGTGTCGGGACAACAGTGGTGGACATACCATCCAATTCCAACTGTTTTTATGGACGTTATATTTATAAAACTCTGTATGGTCCAAAGGATGGTCTGACAAGAACTAATGTTTCTTTAATAGTCCACTTTTTAAAACTTATAGGATTCAATAAAAAGACGTTTTAAATGTATATTCAGTTTAATTTGTGTGATTTCTGTTGCAGCTAAACATAGTCCCACGGGAGATATCTTTGCACTATTATTATTAGCGATGGAGCAGCCAATGTGACCCATAAGTGCTTCACCAAATCATATTTCAAAAACAGGTTTCTATGTTGTTTTACTGTCTTATGTGCTAGTTTTATATTATACTGTGCTGTTTTCTTGAAACTTGTGCCCTTTTCCCAAAAAAAAATTGAATAATAAAAAGGAATTGTTAGTAGAAATAGATAGTATTTCAGGAGCACTATCTGTGCATTTCATATCTGTGCTGAAGTAGACTTCATAACCACAAACCATTTAGTGTTACATTTTGCGATTGTTTTTATATTACTTCACTAACTGGGTCAGAGCTATTGAATGTCTTAAAAAAAAAAAACTTCTATGGAAACAAATACAACATGATGCCAGCTATAAATCTTGACAATGAGCTAGACCAGAAATCTTAATTTTTCAAAAACTCAGATTTTCATTTTCGTAACCTACACATAAGAGACTTGTATCTTAATAAAGAATAAGCTGCATTGATGAATTTTTCATGATAAATTGTGCTTACACTGAGGGTTTGCCTCTCCATGTTGATGTTTTTTTTCCCTTCACTAATTTAATAGTGGAAAGATTTTCACAGATACACATTTCCCATTCTCACTTCTCCGGGGAAATAATATGTGTAAAACCATTAATCTTCCTGCAGCACAGAAATATAAACCATTTCATCCCTTGCAATTCATCTTTGATGTGAGATTCTGTTTAAATGCACTCTTTCTGTCATATAAGCTATGTTGAAGGCTTAGTTTTTATCTATTACTTTAAAGTGATATTAAAGGCAAGTTTTATTTTTTTGGGATTTTTTAAAATAACAAACATGTTATACTTACATGCTCTGTGCGGTGGTTTTGCACAAAGCAGCCCAGATCCTCCTCTTCTCTGGTCCCCCACCAGTGCTCCTGGCCCCTTCCTCCTGCCAAGGGCCCCCAGAGCAAACAGCTTGCTGTGGGGGCACCCAAGCAGGCTCGTTCCTAAATCACTGCTCTATGTGTCCATTCAGACATAGAGCTGTGGCTTGGCCCCACCTCCTCTCTCTTCCCATTAGCTCACCGGCTGTGATTGAAAGCAGTGGCGACCCACCCACCCATCCATGCGTCCGGCCCCCTGATCTATGTGCAGGGTGCCGGATGCATGAATTCCATTTTTTTTTTGAAGCAAGTGATTAGAGTCAGAGCACTGCGCCCAAAGTCCACCCAGTTGTGTGACAATAGCAAATTAATATTCACTACTGTCACACTGATTCTGCCTCCCAGCCAATCATGAAGTGGGTCCTGAGACCCGTTTCCCATTTGGCTGAAAGGAGAAGCTACTCTATTGGCTGAGGGATGCAGGTGACCGACCTATACCACTGGCTGCCACTGAGCAGGAGGCAATGGCTGCTCTCTCAGCCAATAAGGAGGGAGAGTCCCTGGAGAACCGGAGCTCTGGATCACAATGGGGCTCAGGTAAGTATTAGTAGGTCTGGGGCGGGGGGGCTGCCGCACACAGAAGATTTTTTACTTTAATGCATAGAATGCATGAAGGTAAAAAACCCTTGTACTTTTAGAACCACTTTAACTTGTACTGTATGTTTCAGTCACTGGGGATAAGGGTGGTTAAATAATACGTACACTTTTAGTATGCCTAAACTCCTTTATTATGTATATAGTGTAAGACATTGGCTGGCAAAGTTGAGGACAATTTATATATGTCACCTAGGTTTCTCATCTGCACATGGTGAGGGACTCCAGCAGTTGTGTCTGTTATGGAGAAAACAATCTTTGTGGTTTATTTTTTTCTCAGACCATAACAAGTTCTGTTCTGGGTTCTGGAACTTAGAGGCTTTGTAAATAGAGTTGAGCGAACCCGAACTGTAAAGTTTGGGTCCGTACCGACCTTTCGGGTGTCCGTGTCCCGAATCCGAACCCGAACGTTTGAGAAAAAGTCCGGGTTCAGGTTCTGGGTTCTGGTATTTTATCACGCATGTTGAATAGCTGCAGGGCAGCCAATCAACAAGCGTTTCACTGGTTTTCCCTAGAAGCCATCACAGCCATGCCTACTAATGGCATGGCTGTGATTGGCCAGTGCATCATGTAACCCAGCCTCTTTATAAGCTGGAGTCACTTAGTGCTGCAGTCACATGCTCTCTGAGACTCTGACTAGTGTAGGGAGAGGATGCTGCCGGCTCTGTGAGGGACAGATTGCAGATATATATAAACATCTCATCGATCTGATTGTGGACTAGGTAGAGACTATTACTACTGCTTTGAGGGACAGATTGCAGATCTCATCCTGCATTACCGAACGATCTGACTGGACTAGGTATAGTCTATTGCAGATCTCATCCTGCATTACAGAACGATCTGACTGGACTAGGTAGAGTCTATTGCAGATCTCATCCTGCATTGCAGAACGATCTGACTGAACAAGGTAAAGTCTACTGCTTAGAGGGACAGATAATTGTTCTAAAATCATCTCCTACTCCTATAGGGTCAGGTTCCTGCTGTTGCTGTAAGGGACAGATTATTGTTCTATAATCATCTCCTTGTTCTAAAGGGAGAGGTTCCTGCTGATCCTGTAAGGGACAGATAATTGTTCTATAATCATCTCCTAGTTCTAAAGGGAGAGGTTCCTCTGGGTCCTGTAAGGGACAGATAATTGTTCTAAAATCATCGCCTACTCCTATAGGGTCAGGTTATTATTGTTCTATAATCATATCCTAGTTCTAAAGGGAGAGGTTCCTGCTGGTCCTGTAAGGGACAGATAATTGTTCTATAATCATCTCCTAGTTCTATAGGGAGAGGTTCCTGCTGTTCCTGTAGAAGAAGAATTTATTATTCATTTTTTTTTGCATTAATAAATACTTAAATAGTGCTACATAGTACATTTGCGTGCAGAATGAGGAGAACGACAAATAAGGGACGTGGTCGTGGTGCTGCTGGTGCTGCTGGTGCTGCTGTTGTTTGGTGGTGTTGGTGAAGCTCCTGTTGGAAAGAGAGGACGCTGTCGATCTGTGCCAGCTACACGCACGAGTGAAACACCTTCCTCAGGTGCGAGTAGCCGACAGAACCTTCA
The DNA here is from genome assembly GCA_018402905.1 of Glandirana rugosa. Classification (NCBI taxonomy): domain Eukaryota; kingdom Metazoa; phylum Chordata; class Amphibia; order Anura; family Ranidae; genus Glandirana; species Glandirana rugosa. Next base: position 904,576 of record BLSH010511776.1, on the reverse strand, counting down.
ACGTTATATGTTAGGCCCGAATGCCGCTCAACGAATGGTGAGTCCAGAACAAGTACAGGTGATAGTAGATTGGGTTGCTGACAATGCCTCAAGTTCCTTCACATTGTCTCCCACCGGCTCCCTTGATGAAAGCTCAGAGTTGGCACCTGAACCCCATGGCCATCTGTCTTTCACCTCAGCCCCTTGTAAATTAGCCAAGCTGTCGGAGCCCCAAGTCATGCAAGAGGCGCTTATGCTTTTTGATGACTCTCCTGGTGTGCTTTCCGTGGGCCATCCACATAGCCCTGCCCCAGAAGTGGAAGACATTGAGTGCACCGATGCCCAACCACTTCTGTTGCAGGATGAGGACATGGAAACACCAGCGCAGCACGTCTCTGACGATGACGAAACACAGGTGCCAACTGCTGCAGCTTTCCTCAGTGTGCAGACTGACAAGGAGGGCAGTGGCGAAGGGTGGGTGGAAGATGATGTGGATGAGGATGATGAGGTCCTAGACCCCACATGGAATGAGGGTCATGCGAGTGACGTGTGCAGTTTGGAGGAAGAGGTGGTGGTCGCACAGAGGCACCAGCACAGCAAAAGAGGAAGCAGGTTGCAAAAGCGGAGCGAGCCAGTAGGCCTGCTACTACCCACCGCACCCAGGGACCTAGCACACCAAAGGCAGCTCAAAGGCATTCCCCCATGTGGCAGTCCTTCAGACAATGTGCTAACGACAAGACACGAGTGGTTTGCAAGCTGTGCAATGATAGCCTGAGCCGGGGCATAAATGTTCTCAACCTGACCACAACCTGCATGATCAGGCATCTAAATTCAAGGCACAAGCTGCATTGGAATAATTACCTCAAAATCCAAGAAAGGTCTCGGCCTCCTCCTGCTTCCTCTTCTGCTGCTGCCTCTGCCTCTTCCTCCACCTCTACAGTGACAGTGTCACCTGCCACACAGCAAACAGAGCATGTGACAGCACTGCCACCATCCCCAAGCATTTCCAAAGGGTCCCATGGAAGCTTACAGTTCTCTATCTCCTAAACACTGAAGAGAAAGAGGAAGTACCCCGCTACAAACCCGCGATCCCTGGTCCTGAATGCCAGCATTTCCAAATTCCTGGCCTTTAAAATGCTGTCATTCCGTGTGGTGGACACGGACAGTTTTAAAAACCTGATGGCGGTGGCTGTCCCACAGTATGTGGTTCCCAGCCGCCACTACTTTTCCAGGTGAGCCATCCCTTCCCTGCACAAACAAGTCGGGGACAAGATCAAGTGTGCACTGCGCAACGCCATCTGTGGCAAGGTCCACATAACCACTGATACATGGACCAGTAAGCACGGGCAGGGACGCTATATCTCGCTAACTGCACTCTGGGAAAATGTAGTGGCGGGTGGGCCTGAGGCGGCTAGCCATTTGGCGCATGTCCTTCCACCACCGAGGATTGCAGGGCATTTGTCTTTGCTTCCTGTTGCCTCCTCCTTCTACTGCGCTTCCTCCTCCTATACCACCTCCTCATCCGCTCAGCATAACACCTTCACCACCAACTTCAGCACATCCAGGGAGAAACGACAGCAGGGTGTTTTAAAACTGATATGTTTGGGGGATAAACCCCACACTGCGCCTGAGCTGTGGACGGGCATTGCACAACAGACCGATGAGTGGTTGTTGCCACTGAGCCTCAAGCCCGGCCTGGTGGTGTGTGACAATGGCCGAAATCTCGTAGCGGCTCTGGGCCAAACTGGTTTGACGCACATCCCTTGCCTGGCACATGTGCTGAATTTGGTGGTGCAGAAATTTCTAAAAAACTACCCGGAAATGTCAGAGCTGCTGCATAAAGTGCGAGCCGTCTGTGTGCACTTTCGGCGTTCTCACCCTGCTGCTGCTCGCCTGTCTGCGCTGCAGCGGAACTTCGGCCTTCTGGCTCACCGCCTCCTATGCGACGTGCCCACAAGGTGGAACTCCACCTTGCACATGCTGGAGAGACTGTGCGAGCAGCAGCAGGCAATAGTGGAGTTTCAGCTGCAGCACGCACGTGTCAGTCACTCTGCGGAACAGCATCACTTCACCACCAACGAGTGGGCCTCCATGTGAGACCTGTGTACCATATTGCAGTGTTTCGAGTACTCCTCGAACATGGCCAGTGCCGATGATGCTGTTCTCAGCGTTACTATCCCACTTCTATGTCTCCTTGAAAAAACACTTCAGGCCATGATGGAAGAGGATGTGGCACAGGAGGATGAGGAGGAGGAGGAAGAGGGGTCATTTCCACGGTTATCAGGCCAGTCATTCACAAGTGGCTCGGAGGGTGGGTTCCTGCACCAGCATAGGCCAGGTAAAAAATATGCAAGCCAGGACCCAGTTCTGGAGGATGAGGAGGACGAGGAAGATCATCATGAGGAGGAGGAACCGCAGCAGGGTGGCACCCAACGCAGCTCGTGGGCATCACTGGAGCGTGGCTGGAGGGATACGGAGGACACAGATTATACACCTCCCACAGAGGACAGCTTGTCTTTGCCTCTGGGAAGCCTGGCACACATGGCCGACTACATGCTGCAGTGCCTGCGCAACGACAGCCGAGTTGCATGCATTGTAACCTCCTCTGATTACTGGGTGGCCACACTGCTGGATCCCCGTTACAAGGACAACGTGCCGTCCTTAATTCCCTCACTGAAGCATGAGAGAGTGCACACTGGTAGAGGCGCTGCTGAGGGCATTTCCAAATGACACCGGGGGCTCAGTGGAAGCACAAGGTGAAGGTAGAGGAGGAGGAAGAGGCCGCCAACGCAGCTGTGCCACCGCCAGCACCTCAGAAGGCAGGGTTAGCATGGCCGTAATGTGGCAAAGCTTTGTCAGCAGCCCACCACAACAAACAGCACCACCAGCTGATAGGCAAGGTCTTAGCAGGAGGCAGCATTTCAGCAACATGGTGGAACAGTATGTGTGAACACGCCTACATGTACTGACTGATGGGTCTGCCCCATTCAACTTCTGGGTCTCCAAATTGGGCACATGGCCTGAGCTTGCCCTTTTATGCCTTGGAGGTGCTGGCCTGCCCTGCAGCCAATGTATTGTCTGAACGTGTGTTTAGCACGGTAGGGGGCGTTATCACAGACAAGCGCAGCCGCCTGTCCACAGCCAACGTGGACAAGCTAACCTTTATTAAAATGAACCAGGCATGGAGACTTGTCTGTACCTTGTGCAGAATAGACATTTAGACCAGCCTCACACAGCCATTGGTATACTTGTTTTTTTGAATATGCCTCAATATTTTGGGGGCTGCCCCAATTAGAAAAAAAAAACAAACAAACAACAAAAAGTGTTGGCTACCTCCTCCTCCTCCACCACCACCACTTCCACCTACACTACCACGGTCACGGCCTAGTCAACCTCTAGGCTCTTACTCCACATCCACCCCCCCTTCCCATTTTTATTTTTATTATTTGATTTTAAGTTATTTTCCCTATTCCCATTTTTTGTAGGGCACTTGTCCTACTCTTACCCCCATTTTACTTCCTTTTGCAGCCCTCTAGCACTTGCCAGGACTTTTTTACAGCCATTTTTGTGCCGAAAAGTTTGGGTCCCCATTGACTTCAATGGGGTTTGGGGTCCGGGGTCAAGTTCGGGTAACGTTCGTTACCGAACCTGAACTTTTTCACGAGGTTTGGCCGGACCCGCCGAACCCGAACATCCAGGTGTTCGCTCAACTCTATTTGTAAAGCTTTGGGTGGAGTAAAGCCTCCACTCCTATGGCCACATCTTACCTTGCAGTCAGACCTCATTAACCACTTGCAATCGGCAATTGACGGCGGCAAAGTGGCGCTGTAAGGCGAATCGCCGTCATATGACGGCGGCCGCCAGATCGCGCACAGTGAGCGCGCGCCGCCGGAGGCGCGCCCGCACGCTCCAGGTGTCCGGGGCGGGCCAGGGAGCGGGTGCGGCGGCTTCGATTGCCGCCGGCCACCCGCGATGCCCCCCCCGGAGTGAAGGAGCGGAGGTCCGTGTAAGTAAACACGGACCTCCGCTCTGTGTGAGGGGGAAGGGCTGTGATCACAGCCTTCCTGTACGTGAAGGCTGTGACCACTTCCCTTCCCCAGCTAGGGCAGCCCCCATACAGTTAGAACACGCCCAGGGAACATAGTTAACCCTTAGAGCGCCCCCTTCAGGTTAACCCCTTCACTGCCAATGGCATTTACACAGTAATCAGTGCATTTTTATAGCACTGATCGCTGTATAAATGCCAATGGTCACAAAAAAGTGTCAAAATGTTCCGACATGCCCGCTGAAATATCGCAGTACCACTAAAAATCGCAGATCGCCGCCATTATTAGTAAAAAATAAAAAAAAATAAAAACCCCAAAAATGAATTCTCATCATCCGTAAACGCGACCACTTTTGCGCAAACCAATCAATAAACGCCGATTTCGATTTTTTTTATCGCAAATATGATGAAGAATATAAATCGCCCAAAAACTGTGAAAAAAATGTTTTTTTATTTATTTTTTTTTGGATTTGTATTTTAGCAAAAAGTAAGAAATTTGGGTTTTTTTTGCAAAATTGTGGCTCTTCTTTTGTTTATAGCGGCGATCATAAATGACGCAGCGGTGATCAAATACCACCAAAAGAAAGCTCTATTTGTGGGAAAAAAAGGACACAAATTTCGTTTGGGTACAACGTCACACGACCGCACAATTTTCAGTTAAAGCGACGCAGCGCCGAATCGCAAAAAGGGCTCCGGTCCTAAAGCTGGAAATCCTTCCGGTCCTTAAGTGGTTAATTAGTCTCAAGTTGTCATAATCTTTTTATACACTTCAAGAAGGGTTTTCTTTTTGCAAATTAGCACTGTACTAATTTAACTGTTAATTGTGCAGTCATGCAACGCTGTACACAAACTACATTTTTGTTATTTTTTTTTACACAAATAGAGCTTTCTTTTGGTGGTATTTGATCAGCACTGGGATTTTTATTTTTTATTATATAAATTTAAAAAATCCCTAAAATTTTGAAAAAAAAAACAATATTTTTACTTTTTGCTATAAAACATATCCAATAAAAAAAATCCCCTACAAGTGACATGGAATGCTTTTAAGGTGACTGTTAGGGGGGAGTATATATCAGCCTTCAAAGCCACTAAGACCCAGCATAGCCATGATACCGTGATTTTGCAGGAGGAGGTGTAGGCCTGTGCCCAGACTCCTGCTAACTCCCCTTTACCTGACTAATTAACAGAGCTACGATAGGTGAGAAGGGCCCTATATTTTCTCGTATGATGCCCAATCGTACAATTTTCGTTTAACCAGTACAGTTGTCGCTCGAAAATGCAATACAAATACACTACAACACATCACATCACTTCCGTTTTTCATTCCACAAATTTTCGTGACTAAAGTAAACTCTTCCGATTTGATCTGAGATTAGCATGCAAAAAAAAAATGGATGATCATTCGTCTGATAATCTCATTGTGTGTACCGGGCATAAGAAAGTTCGGACCCGCACGTTGGAACATGTGTTTGAAAAAAGGTGATAAAAATGGACACCTGCTGGCAATGCTGGTGGCTAATAGTTATGCTTCCACTGTTATCCCTTGTATTTACTCACCCTCTGGGTTACTGGTGTCCTCTCGGGAGAAAATATTTAACGCTTTTGTCTCTTTTTATGCAGCATTGTATTCTCTTATTCCATCCTACTTGAAAGAGGATCTTCTGGCACTTTTGGAGCCATTCCATCTTCCCACTTTGCCTTTGGAGGCCTGTGATCTGCTGGATACCCTTTTTAAGCTGGGGGAGCTTGCTGCAGGGGTAAGCTGATTTCAAAACCGAAAGGCACCAGGCCCAAATGGGCTTCCAATTGAGTGGTACAGACAATATTTAGATGTACTCTCACCACGTTTGTTGGCCCTTTATCAGGAATGTTTTAAGATGGACCATCTACCTCCCTCCTTATATGAAGCACATATTGGTCTTATAGTCAAGTCAGACAAGGACCCCCTGCATTATGCGTCATACAGGCCAATCTCATTACTAAATGTAGGTTTTAAAATCCTCACAAAAATGCTTGCCAATAGACCCATGGTGGTTATATCTCATCTAGTTTCTGAAGATCAAACAGGGTTTATGCCGGGTGCGGCAACTGATATTAATCTGAGACGAGTATAAACAAATTTACAGTTGGGCCCTGATATTACCACAGGGGGAATCCTGGTATCTAAACTTAGAAAAGGCCTTTGATTCTGTAGACGGGAATTATATGCAGGAAGTACTATGGCGGTTTTGTTTTGGCCCTACCTTTCGTAAATGGATTACATTATTGTATAGTTCCCCAGAAAGTCAAACTTAATGGTATGGTCTCCAAATTTTTCCCAATAAGCAGGGGAATGCATCAGGGCTGTCCGCTCTCTCCAGACTTACTTGCCTTTCTGATAGAACCCCTGGCAGTGGCCTTGCATGTGTCCTCTGGGGTGAGGGGAGCCAAGTGGGTGTGTTGGAGGAGAAAACAGAATTATATGCCAATGATATGGTACTCTTCCTGGCGGACCATGAGGCATCTTTACCCTCAGCATTATCCACATTAGACACATTTTCTAAATTTTCGGGTCTTAAAGTTAATTGGGGTAAGTCACAAATTTTGCTGTTTGTTGTAGGAGGCCGCAGTTGTAGTATCCTATGAGGCATTGACCCATTTAGTGTTCCATGGGACAGGGGGCACTTATCCCCTCATAGGGTCAATGTCATTAAGGCGTGTGAATTGACCAGGAAAGCTGAACTGCAAGACAGTGTGGTGTCACTCTATACACCATTGTGGCATAATCCCCACCTGCCTCAGTTTTTTCCTATCCTGACCCCATTATGTGGACGAGATATGGGATAAAGACAGTGGGCTCAGTAGTCAGCAATGGGGTGCTGTTGACATGAGGAGCTTAAAATCAAGTACCAGCTCCCTAACTCAAACTTATTTTGCTACCTCCAGTTTAGGCATGCTTTTTCTTACCAATTTGGGTTGCTTAGAGATCAAGACCTTCCAAAAGCCCTTTCTGTTGTTTATAAACAACTATTCATAGATACTACAGAGGTTCTGCCCTCCTGTCGCACTGCCTGGTTATCAGACTTCCCGTAGCTTGATAGTGATGACTGGGACAATGTGTGGAACTCTACCTTTTCTAGACTGGTGTCAGCACAGGATCGCCTGATACAATTCAAATTTCTCCACAGAATATATTACACTCCAGCTAAACTTGCGAGCATTTTCCAGCGCATCCCTTGGACTGCTGGAAGTGTGCTGCCCCTGGGGCAGATTTTTTGCACATTTTCTTGCATTGCACACCTATCCAGCAGTTTATGGGCAGAGGTTATGGACTGTGTCAAGTCAGGCGCGACGATTACCATCAGACCTTCCATAGCAGTTTACTTCTTGGGACTGGCAGACCCGTTGGAACCCAAAAAGGTGATCCGTACACTACTTACCTTGCTCCTGTATTATGCACGTACAATAATCATTCTGTCCTGGAAGAAACTGGTGGCCCCTACCATTATGGCCTGGAAGGCGTTAATAAATAACACCTTACCGCTGTACAAAGCTACATATCTTAGTAGAGGGATACCAACAAAATGTGAATAGGTGTGGGGCGATTGGATGAATGATAGTTATACCGCTTCAGACTAACTGTCTATTGGTTAAAGGTTTATACTGTGGGCAAATGCTAAATATATACAGGCCTTGGTGAGCACCTGGCCCGATAACTGTTGATATCCCTGGGGTGATGTGATTTTACTGTGTAAACGTGTGCTTTATTTTCCTTATTTACCTCTTTACAAGAAACTGGTCACTGGATGGTCTCGAGCTGCATTGTTTACTGGTGCTGGTGTATTGTAGTACTGACTGTTGATTCTGTTTTAATGTTTGTAACTTTATTATGAACATTTTGATGAAAAGAATTTAAACAATATCTAATTCTTTCATAAATTTAGGCCAAAAAGTATTCTGCTACATTTCTTCAGCAAAAAAAAACCCAATATGTTTATATTGATTGGTTTGTGTGAAAGTCATAGCAATGTAGGGGAAACCCCAAAACTCATGGTTTTCAGTAACATTTTAACTACTGAAGCCAGATTGAAAAATAGATGTATTTATTATACAAGCATATAGTTACCTACATGCATGGAGAGCAACACAAATACATACTGTTGGTTTCAAAAGAATTGCTGTAGCTGGCTAGGACAGCTAATACAATTTATATGGTCTGAAGTGGGTCTCGCCCATCTACCTAAAGTTTCTTTGAAGTAAAATCTGGTGAAACTGATTGAAATGCAGATAGTTGTTCACATAGGCTTGTCACTTCCATTGTCTGAGTAAAAGGCCGAGATATCTATCTTCACAGCTGGAGGTGTAAATAGCATTTGAACACAAACAAGACAACTGTTACACAATATGACTTCTAACAACATTGGCATCCAATATATCTGCTTCATCATAAATAAATGTTTTGATAATCATAAATAAATCCTCCATTCCCAGTAGACAACAGTTGTGTGGAAACGCGTTGGATAGGAGAATTCCTGTAATGCCACCCAACTGGTTGAGTGAGTGATATCGTCACCAGATAAAATATTTCTTATGCCTGAATTTCCAGCCTTTTTGTAAGTGTAACTTTTAATACATATATATATATTTTTATTTTTTTTTTGCGGTTTTACGGTTTTATGAGGCTTTTCTTTCCTTATCTACATATGATTTTCAATTATTGGAGTTCCATCTAAGTTTTAGAATGGATTTAAGGCTTTTTTGAATCAACACGCCTGAATTATCCAAGCCGTTAATCACTGCAATACAAGCAGGCTGAATTTCCATGGGAGTAATCTAATGCTTTGATCTTTGAATCACCCGAGCCTACGTCCTTTTGGAGTATGTGGATATTTTTTTTTTCTTTTATCTTCAGCATTTCACAAAACTCCAAACACCATCCCGAAAGACACACAATGCAACCCAGCCCACTAGTTCCGGTCCTCTCCCCTCTGACAGCAGAACAGAGGGAGGAAGACGGGGACCACACAAAAAGAGAGAAAGAAAGAGAGGGGAGAAAAAAAAGGAAGAGGATGGGGGGTGCCTATGACTAATATAGATATAACACTATCAAGAAGGTATATAGACTATAAGATCAATCAATATTAATTAATAAATCATACTCTGACATACTATTAGAGTCTGATATTATTTCATAATATAGCTTAGTTTTCTTAAATTCAAACCATTTTGCGCATGTCTTAAGATATTTCCTGGTCAGCCCTTTATTTCTACAGGTTTTTTCTTCCATTAGACGAGGCTCATCCACTCTTCATAGCCACTGTGAAATAGTAGGCATTAAACATTTTCCCCAATATAGTAGAATAAAAGATTTACAGGCATTTAACAAATATGGGGTCATAGACATCTTGTATATGGATATACGACAGCCAATAGAGTAACATCTACACAAGCGGCTTTATTGACAGAGCGAGTTTGATCCCTGTAATAGGGATCCACCACATCTGGTAAGAGGCCAATTTTACTATATGGAGCATCACATTTCAGAACACAGGAGATTGTCTTAAAGTGCATTTTTATAGACACTGTGTAATATTCAGCAATATATATCAACACAGGAGATCAGTGCTGGAAACTGTATGGAAAAAATGCCATTTTTTGATTTGTGGCATCATATATTCATATTTATGGGCAAGAACTTTAACCTTTGAATTTATAGTCACAGACATATTTTTTGGTAAAAACTTTTATTGGACATGCATACATATTAACTTTTATGAGTTTTCACATAAGTAGTATTAATTACTATTTCTTTTGGGTACACCAGTCACTTTATTGCCATTCACAATTTTTTCATCAAGTCACATTGATTTATATAAGCAATAACGTTATTTATGCACTAGTGACTTTAATGCAAATCACTTGTTCACTTTATTGAGTTAATTTGTTTTACACAGGAACAGCCCACCATTTATATTTTCTTCAATCATAAATTAATGTTTGATAAATAAAATGGCTATTCCATGTACCCTATCAGCGCCTACAAACTATGGTATATACAGTATACTGTATTTTTTATATATACTAATAATGGCCATGATCAGCGACTTATAGCGGGACTGTGATTGCGGTGGGCAATCTGACAACTGACACTGGGTGGGAGCTGACTAACTGATACTGACATCACCAGTGACACTAATACAGTGGCAGTACTGTACTATTGACACTGACTGAGAAGGGGTTAATATCTTGGAGCAATCAAGTTTTAATGCATGTATTATGTGCTGCTTTTTACTAAAAATCAATTTGTTCCTTCTCCCTGCTTTGCGTGTCACTGTACCTGTAGGAGCAGCCCGTCCGCAGTACAATGCAAGCAGGGGGTCCTAAATAGTTTATATGTGAGTTGATTGAGGTTTAAAGGACTTATTCTCCCTCAATCCCTCTTTTGTGATACCTGCAGCTGTGTGAAAAGGCTGACTGCTGACAGAACACTAAAAAGGTACATTGTGCTGCCTACTTGTTTTGGGAACCCTTTGGGGGAAGCCCTGTTAGTCAGAAACTGACATAACTTTAGTAAATGGCTCGGACAAGGATAAGTATAGTTTGTTTTATTCCACGAACTTGCTCCAAAAAGCCCTCCTGCATTGAACTGTGTTATTTGCTGCCTTGCAGAATAAAAGTGGCCTGTTCTTGGGGTTCCTTTTTTTGTGCACGGTTTACCACTAACAGTTTCCCTTTAAATTAGCCAAATCCAAGTTACTGTAATTTTTCTTAAGTTCCCTCTCTGGCATATTTTTTACTTTAAACAGCCCCCCACCCCTTATAGAAGCATTTCCTGTGTTTTTTTCATTTGTATTGTTTTTGCTTACCTTTACCTGGGAGTTTTTCTGTCTTCTTGTTTGACTCTGTGTTATGACACACACAGCCCCCTGCACAGTATGCAGCCCCCTGCACAGTACACAGTCCCCTGTACAGTACACAGCCCCTTGCATAGTACACAGTTCCCTGTACAGTACAAAGACCCCTGCACAGTACACAGTCCCCTGTACAGTACAAAGACCCCTGCACAGTACACAGTTCCCTGCACAGTACACAGCCCCCTGCACAGTACACAGTCCCATCTACAGTACACAGTCCCATGCACAGTACACAGTCCCATGTACAGTACACCGTCCCCTGCATAGTACACAGTCCCCTGCACAGTACAAAGACCACTGCACAGTACACAGTTCCCTGCACAGTACACAGCCCCCTGTACAGTACACAGTCCCATGTACAGTACACAGTCCCCTGCACAGTACAAAGATCTCTGCACAGTACACAGTCCCCTGCACAGTACAAAGACCCCTGCACAGTACACAGTCTCCTGCACAGTACAAAGACCGCTGCACGGTACACAGTCCCCTGCACAGTACCCCTGCACAGTACACAGTCCCCTGCACAGTATCCCTGCACAGCACACAGTCCCCTGCACAGTACACAGCCCCCTGCACAGTACACAGCCCCCTGTACAGTACAAAGACCCCTGCACAGTACAAAGTCCCCTGCACAGTACACAGTCCCCTGTACAGTACACAGCCCCCAACACAGTACACAGTCCCATGTACAGTACACAGACCCCTGCACAGTACAAAGACCCCATGCACAGTACACAGTCCCCTGTACAGTACAAAGACTACCCCAGAAACATGACACGTCCCCAGA
>BLSH010511776.1:868958-886037 GCA_018402905.1 Glandirana rugosa | reverse complement strand
CTGAAGGACACAGCCCATGCTCTGTCAAATTAGTCAACTCGTCAAAATCTCCGTCCAGAAATGACGCAGTTGGAGTTTTGGACGGGTTGACTAATTTGACAGAGCACCGGCACCGTAAGACACATATCAGTGTAGGTTCTACTGCGCAGCTGCCCACAGGTGTCACCCCTCTGGCGGTTGTCACCCAGGTGCGACCCGCACCCCCCTAGTGAAGCCAGTGCTTGAAAAAAGGACAACATTTATTATTTTTAGTACTACTAAACAGACTACAGCTCACTCCTGGAGGTCCCCTTTGTTGAACTTCCTGGAGGTCAAAACCTACTTGAATGGTACAATGATCAACGAAAAATTGACAGCCATTTCAGAGGATAAAAATTATATATTTCTGAAAATATAGATACCGTGAAATAATTACTTTGTCCTGGCACATCTAACTTCTGAGCTCTCAGATGGGGATGTGTAGGTCTCTTGTCGCAGGGATGGGAGAATGTCCATCCTATTCGCGCGTTTGGTCACCTATCCACAGAGCTCCTTGATAAAGTCACGTGGATAGGTGATGAAATGTATGTCGGAGGCAGAGCCTAGTGACGTAAGCAAGCCCAAGCAGGAAGTTTTTGTGTACTGCCAGCTGGCTGCTGCTGCGACCACACAAGTGATCCTAAAAAGGGCTGCACACCCATACAAGTGCAATGTGTGTCATCTGAGTGCACCAGGCAACTATGCACAGGAACATGTGAGTTTTTTAGCTGTTTTTTTAATAAATTGTATTTTAAACGATTCAGCAATATGTCAGTTTTTCTTTAATGCTTTATGAGTGCGGCCACTGCGACCACCTAGGACCCTCTGCATTAGAGAACTCTATATCTGCTCATCAAGGGATTGTTTGTGCCCCTTAAAGGGGAAGGCGCATGGTGACCAGGCTTGGTCTTTTATGGAGGTGAGCGCATAAATGTGAAGGTGGAGGAATACAGGAGGTGTTGTTTACCAGCACAATATTCATATTTTGGACTTTTATTCTAACCACGGATTGTGTATATATGTTTACATGGGTACCAGCGGATGTATCTGATCTCTGTGCACTAGCACTTTATCACTGTATGGATTTCTTGGGAAGATATATTTACATACCATTTGTTGTACCATCACAGTGGTTGTTATTAGTGTTTTATACTCATTATTTGTTAAGTGTTTTTGTATCATATTATTTTGTTTGTTGCACATTGGAACTTTATGATTTAGAGGGAAGCGCTCTACCATCTTTATAATCAGTCTTGTTTAGCCTTGAACACGCACCAGGTTTATAGCAGCAGACCCTTATACCTATCTATCTTCAAAACTACATAGTAGCACAGGGCTCCTATATACATTCCTTGACTGTTCAGACAGAGGGTTAGGGGTCATGCAGCCTCATAGGACAGTTAGAGGACAATGAAAACTCCTCCTACAAGTTTTAACCAGTGCTTGGCCGGACACTGATAGAAGTCACAAGACTGCTATATACTGGTTATGAGAAAAGGTATTTAGCAGTTTATATTTACTAAAATAATTGCATTTCCATGTTCTGTGTACTGTGGGAGGCCAGATATAGTGAATGTAGGGTTATGGGTTTAGTAACACGTTTAGTTCTACATTTCTTTAACAAAAAAGAAAATCAGTAAGCACATCAGACAGTTACACTGCCATCATATATAATCTGCAATGAATCCTCCATAGTCATTCCCTCTATAGTTTAATATATTAACAGCATTTCCCTGTCAACTAGCAGTGTCTTATTTTCCCTGTAATAAACAAAATTCAGTGTTTCTCAACCTTTTTTCAGTCAAGGCACCCTTTAAAATTATAGACAATCTCAAGGCACCTTTTAAAGACACCCAGCGTTAGAGGTGATTTGTTCTTCCAAAGCAAATACACTTTTGCACACTGGTGCTGACTAGTATTCCAATGTTTCTCTTCTCCCTAAATGTATCTCCCTCAGTCAGCTAAATGTAACCCCAGTGCTGAGGGAGAGAGGCAGAGGAGGATCAAACAAGGATGCTGTGGAGGCGACAGACATCCTCCTTATCAACTGATGACATTATTGGTTGTTAGAATGCCAGGGTCTAGAAAGTCGTAATGGTGCACAATGAAAACCAGTGGCTTTGTGTAACTAAAAGGTAGCCTTCATCCACCTGCTGGCTGGTATTACATTTTTGATCAATTTTTAGGCATTTTGCCAAGGCACCCCTGAAGAAACCTCAAGGCACCCTGGTTGAAAAAGGCTGAGCTAATTGGTTTATATCCATTAATGTATAGACATCTGCATTTCATATACAGGACATCAGTTATTTGGATTGCATCTTTTCATGATATGGCCCGTCTAATTATGTAATGATTTGGAAACATATTTACACATGCTGGCTTACACTTTCTGCTCTGTATTGAAAATTTTAATAAAATAATTTGAACAAGAAAGGTTTTGGAGCCAAATATGTATACATTATCATGCGGCAGTGACTGGCCTGCCTTGCGTGCTAGATAATCCAGCCATATATTGAAATATTTGTTTTAAAGAAGAATAAAATATCATAAACCAAAAATCAGTATGTATGGAAACAACAAATTTAACCTCTGGGAAATTAAGATAGAATTATAAATAGAAGTAGATGAAATACTGTGTGAGTTGCTAGAAAGATAAAGTGAGGGAAGGTTAGAAGGGACCCAGCCCTCAGGAACAACGGTTCCTGAATAATGGTGATGTGTTCCTTCAATCTGGACTTCAGCACAGCTGGCTTGGGGTAGCTCTTTCATATTAAAAATACTCATTTATCTTCTGCTATAAATAAAAAAAAATGGAAAAATAGTGAATAAAAGGCTCATTGCTTTAAGTTTAGGTTTCCAAGAGTAATGGCATAAAACAAAAAAGTAGCTGTCATAATTGCAAATAGGCCCAGAGAGGTGAGCAGGTGTCTGCTACTGGAAGGACATATATTCTCTAATGGTCCTCCCCTTCCATTCAGCTGTTGTGTCTGTTCCACACCTGGCATATAATTATCAAAATTCTAAATCGGAGTATTCATTATTTAAAATAAATATGTTCTTAGTTTGCAAGCAAGAGTTTTTCAGCTTTCATCAATAAAGTGGGAAAATCATCACTGCTACCTTGATGCTGAATGGTGATGTTCACTTCATTCTGATTTCCATAAATCGATTGTTTGAACTGCTCAGCCTTTTCCAGCATGGCACAACTCTGGCCAAGACAACCTACAGAAAGCAAATATAAAGGTCAATGTTCAAAACAGTGAAGTGAAATTGAAATCTTCTTATTTCTGTACATTCCAATGGTATTGTGTTGCTCAAAAGAGAGACCCATCATCCATTTGCTATAATTGTTATATAGATATTGGATCCTAAACAAAAGGCTTCCATACCACTGCTGCATATGAATTTACAAGATTAATCATCAAACATAGCTACCTTGCCATTAATTATTTTTGATCCTATCAAGAAAGACCTTCCTTAACCCCCTTCCTCAATGTGAGGGATTAGCTCAATGGGGATCACTTTCCCTGGGAAAAAGGTAGTTCAAACGGCAGGTTTTCTTAAAATCTGACTTGTAGCCAGGTTTATTTAAAAGGTTGCAGAGATGAAGGGCTTCTCCCAGTCACCCACAAAACAAAGATAATGCAAACCTTTTGTTTCAGTCATCCAGGCCTGATTGCTTTATACCACCTGTTGATGGACACAATTGGACAGCAAAATCTGGTCTGGAACCCACCCTGCCGAGGTTACTGGTAAAACTCAGAACAGATTCCACCTTAGTTTCCTGCAAGTGAATGCATGCGAGGTAAAACATCAAGTCCATCGATCACCTCGCCTTTTATAACGACACATATCCCCCCCTCTGCTCAAGCCCCTACAGCTGAGCAACTGTCCCAACCAGGCAATTGATACGGGAAAGGGCATTTGCATTATTTTGGAGTTTCCCAGCTCTATGTTCCACCATGAACCTAAATACTTGCAGAGCAAGGAACCACTTGGTCACCCCGACTGTTTTTCTCCTTGTTATCACACATCCATTTAAGAGGGGCATGATCAATGACTATTTTGAATGGTCTCCCCAACAGGTAATATTTCAGAGCATCTAACGCCCATTTGATAGCTAAACATTCCTTCTCAACAATGGCATCGTTTTTCTCATCTCTGTTGAGCTTTCTGCTAAGGTAAACCACTGGGTCCTCCTTTGTGAAATCTGGAGTCACAAGCAGAGGTTATGCACAAAGGGCTTGTTTCAACGTTTGAAATGCCTTCTCTGCCTCAGGATTCCACTTGATCATGACCGACCCTCTACCCTTCGTCAGATCCATATATGGGGCTGCAATGGTGGCAAAATTGGGTATAAAATGCCTGTAGTACCCGATGATCCCCAGAAATACACAAACTTTGCTTTTTATTTATAGGTTGGGACAACTTTTGTACTGCCTCAATCTTATTGATCTAAGGCTTGATCAGCCCACGACCAATAATATAGCCAAGGTATTTGGCCTCCTCCAAGCCCATGGTACACTTTTTGGGGTTGGCAGTGAGTCCTGTTTTCCTAAGGGAATCCATTACTGCTTGCACCCAGGGCAAATGGGATTCCCAATCTGGGCTGTGGATGACTACATCGGCGGCTGCGTATTGGCTATGCGGTCTTAAGGTCTTATCCATCATTCTCTGGAATGAGGCAGGAGCACCATGCAAGCCAAAAAGCATCTTCTTATAATGGAAGGACCCCTCGTGGGATAGAAAACACAGTGTTCTCCTTGGCAAACTTTGTTAGGGGTATCTGCCAATAACCTTTAGTCAGATCTAAAGTAGTTATGTACCAGGCACCTCCCAATCTGTCAACAAGCTTGTCGACCCGAGGCATTGGGTACACATCAAATTTAGACACGCTGTTCAACTTCGTGAAATCATTACAAGACCTTATAGTTCTATCTGGTTTGGGACCAACACTATGGGACTTGACCAGTTACTGTGGGACTCCTCTATCACGTCCAGCTCTAACATGTTCTTTATTTCATTTGCAACTGCTTCCCACATAGTCTTGGGTATTCTATAGGGCTTTACATTTACGCGGACACCTGCATGTCATGCTGTATAACTATAGTCAGTCCGGGCGGGTGAGAGAAAAAGTCTCTATTCTTACTTACAAATTCTTTAACGTACTTCTGTTGGGCCACTGACAAGGTTTCAGTTATGGGTACTTCAGGTGTTATGGGGGCCATGTCCTTTTGGGGGGTTGGCATTGCCAGTAAAGTCTCTCTGTCCTTCCAAGGTTTCAAGAGATTAATGTGATATATTTGCTTGGGTTTCCTTTTCCCTGGCTGGTAAACCTTGTAGTTTACCTTTCCTATTCTTGTCATAATTTCAAAGGGACCTTGCCACTTTGCTAGGAATTTACGCTCAATGGTGGAGACTAGTACCAGCACTCTATCACCAGGGTTGAAGATCCAGATCTTGGCACCCCGATTATAAACCCTTCTCTGGGCCTAATGGGCTTGTTCCATATGTTCCCATACAAGCGGCATGACAGCAGTGATTCTACCTTGCTTCAGTAAGATATGCCCAATGACGCTTCTATAAGGTGTGGTCGCTCCCTCCTATGTTTCTTTTGCAACATCTAGCAATCCCCTGGGATGTCTTCTATACAGTAGTTCAAAAGGGGAGTAACCTGTAGATGCCTGAAGTACCTTCCGTATGGCAAACATGAGGTATGGAAGCAAAAAATACCAATTTCTCCCATCTTTGTCCGCCACCTTTTTTTAACATGCTTTTGAGCATTTTGTTAAATCTCTCCACCAGACCATCATTTTGAGGACACAGGTACAGAGATGGGAGATTGTGAACAACTTACACAATTCTTTAGTGACTCGGGACATAAATGGGGTGCCTTGACCCGTCAATATTTCTTTTGGAATACCCACATGACTAAATACCTAGACAAGCTCTTTGGCAATAGCTGTAGCTGAGGTATTATGTAAGGGAATGACTTCAGAATATTGCGTGGCATAGTCCAGTATTACCAGTTTCCGCTGATGGCTCTGGGCAGACTTTACTACTGGTCCCACCAGATCCATGCCAATCCGTTCAAAAGACACTTCAATGATTGGTAATGGTACCAGCGGACTGTGAAAATGGGGCGATGGCGCAGAATACTGACACTCTGGGCAGGACTCATAATATTCTTTGACATCTGCATATAACCCAGGCCAAAAGAATCTCTGGTTTATTCTCTCCTTGGTCTTCTCTATACCCAGATGTCCTCCCATTATATGACTGTGGGCTAAATCTAATACCATCCGGCGATAGGGTTTGGGAACCACTAGCTGCTCTACCTCTTCCCCTAGCTTTACCACCTGATACAGCAAGTTATTTTTAAAAGCAATGTAGGAAAAAGGCATCCCTATATTGGGTTCAACAGGTTTCCCCATCTACCATTTTAATGTTTTCTCTGGCTCTTTTGAGTGTGGAGTCTTTTAGTTGTTTCGTACAAAAATCATCTTTTCTGACCACCAGGCACCACAATCTCTCCACTCTCACTATTAGAGTCAGAGATAATTTCTTGTTCATTAACCTCCAGCTGGAGGCTGGATTACAGCTCCTCCTGCTCCCCAGCCATTACAGAAAAAGGAAAAGGATCTTCCCCTTCCTCGGACACGCCAACAGTTTTCATTTTAATTCGGTAATCAAAAGGGTCTGGTGTGAGTTCCGGTGTTCCCTCAGCAGGGGGGGCTCTGTCCTCCCGACTCCTTTTGTTTTCCCATAAACTCCATAAGTGGTGAAAATCTCTCCCCACTAGGGCTTCATGAAGCAATGAGTGTACCACCCCCACTGAATGTGTCACCATGCCCCAAGAGGTATCAGTCTCAACCACAGCAGTCTGGTAGTCACTTGCATCACCATGTATGGAAATAACCCCAATGGTGCTAGGGTTTAACTTTGCAGGATTTATACAATCAACTTTGACTAATGTCACCACACTACCAAATTCTAGCAGAGCCATGGCTGGCTTTCCATCAACTGAAATTACACACATTTTTTTTTCCATGTGTTCCTGACATGTTGCAGTACATGCCACCTGTACAAAAAGAGGCATGTGTTTTTTTCAAGTAAGCATTATAACATTGCATTGGTTCATCATTTAGGGAACAGTTAGCAGCAATATGATCAAATGCATAGCAGCAATAACATTTTATATTTTCTGTACCCAGTCCTCTAAACGGCCTCAGAGACCTACCTGACCTATTTGGCCAGTCTCCAGGTCCTGAGCCCATAGTCCTCCTCCGGGTGATTTTTCACCCCTAGATACATTGGAGTGGGGCACAGATGGGTGAAACAAGTCACCGGCAGCAGTAAATCTCTCCACTATGTCCACCAGCTGGTTTGCAGTCTTAGGGTCCCCATGGCTGACCCATTTCCTCAAAGTGGCAGCGAGGGCCCGTAAATAATGGTCCATGACCACACGCTCCACAATCTTAGGGCCGGGAAAGTCCCTGGCTGTAGCCGTTTCTTGGTGAGGTGTATCAAGTCAAACATTTGGGAGCGGGGTGGCTTGTCAGTACGGTATGACCAGCGATGCACCCGTTGAGCCCGGACTGCAATGGTGACGCCCATGCGTGCAAGCATCTCGGCTTTCAGTGCCTCATAATCTCAGTGTCTCATTATCCTGAGCAGCCTCTGATTCCAGGTCATAATAGGCCTTTTTGGGTTCTCCTGTCAGAAAGGGCACTTGCAGTCCTGCCCATTGCTCTTTTTGCCATCCTTCTCGAGCAGCGACTCTTTCAAAAGTTGCTAGGTACGCTTCCACATCATCTGCAGATGTCATCTTCTGCAGGAAATAGCTGGCACACACTATTTTCTGTTCCACCGGTAAAGGACTTGCGGACTCCTTCTTTAATTCCACCAGGGCCTCCGCAAACTGGCGATTCTTCTCCTGCTGGGCTGCAATGGCCTGGTGATTCACCTGATGCTGCTGGCCATTTGCCTCCTGCTGCCCTGCAGTGGCCTGTGCGATCTGGCGATTGGTTTCCTGCTGCTGATGGTTGGTCTCCTACTGGGTTGAAGTGGCCTGCAACAGGGCTTTTAACACATCGTCCATCTTTCCACTTGTTCAGGAATATGCCCGCCGAGTCCACCATGTGTGAGGGATTAGCTCAATGGGGATCACCTTCCCTGGTAAAAAGGTATTTCAAACCACAGGTTTTCTTAAAATCTGACTTGTAGCCAGGTTTATTTAAAAGGTTGCAGGTAAATCAAAAAAACAAAACAGAAAATAAATCCTTGCCATACAGGTACTAACTAAACAGTTTCGGTTTCCTAACTCAGAGGTGAAGGGCTTCTCCCAGGCACCCACAAAATAAAGATAATGCAAACCTTTTGTTTCAGTCACAAAGCAAAGTTAATTTAATCAGCTCTCTCAGGCTTGGTGGCTCCTGAGTCCCAGGTCAGAGCAATTATCTGTTCCAGACCTGCTTCCTTTATACCACCTGTTGATGGACACAAGTGGACCGCAAAATCTGGTCCGGAACCCACTCTGCCAAGTTGGCTTGTAAAACCCAGACCAGATTCCACCTTAGTTTCCTGCAAGTGAAAGCATGCAAGGTGAAACATAATGTCCACCGATCACCTCGCCATTCATAACGCCACATCACTTAAAGTTGAAATCTAGGATCGCAGTTTCTTGTAATTTAAAATAGCCTTAGTAGTGCACAGCGCTGTGCATTGAGCCTGACTTACTGTTCCAGGGAATAGTTAGAGGTTGAGGTTGAAGGTTTACTACAATAAACCCTGTATTTGCTATGCTGGCAGATCTCATTTATCAGGTGTAAACTAGATGTGCCCATTGTCTGTCCTGACAAAGAGTTAAGATCTCAAATGTGGGTGGTACATTTTATGGTAATGCACTTTAAAAAAAAACTGGTTCTAAAGCTCCGTACACAAGGGTCGAATGTTGAGTGGCATTGGCCAGTTCAATATAAACTGGCCAACATTCAGCCTGTGTGTGCTGCAGCCAGTCAGCTGGCTTCTGTTGAAAGGGCATGACCGAAAAAGGTCTGCCGACCGGCATCCCGGTGTCACGTACCTGGTGGTCGAGTCTGACTTATGCAGGGGACAACCTCTCTTACGGCCCTGGTTTGAGAGCCCCTGGTAGTGTAGACAGGTAGCTCTGGAGCACAGGGGGACACGAGGGATGGACTTGGTCACTGGTGGTAGGTAAGGGTCCACTGGAACTCATGCAGGCAGAAGAATGGTGATGCAGGCCGGGTTGGTAACAGGCTGGCGGTACAGTACAGATGGGTCAGGCAGGCAGATAGTCGGGTACAAGCAGGGTCGGCAACGTGCGGGCAGCGGAGGTACACAGGAGCAGGCAAAAGAGTAGTCGTAGACAGGCCGGGGTCGGGGCAGGCAGAGAGCAAACAAAGTCCAAGGAAAGCCAGGGTCACAGGTACAGGAAGTCTCTAAGAGTAAACGCTGGGGTCACAGGATACAGGAACGCTGTAGAATGGACAGCACTGGTTGTAGGGTGCTGCCTGCTTAAATTGCTGTTTTGGCACCAATTCACGCTGCATGCGCCCGCGCATAGGCATTCTAATGGCCTCAGATGATTCCTTACACCTGGTCAGTGCTCTCAGCCATTGACTGGAGTGTTCTGGCAGGGGGCTGTCCCCCTTTCAGATCACAATAGAACAGCAGGGGAGATCACTGTACTAACATGAAATTGTTAGTACAGAGGCTCTGACCTGAGCTGTCAGTCCCTTTTTTTGTTCAGCCCACTGGGTTGAATGGAAAAAAAAACAGCATTGTGTACTAGGCTTAAGGCAGGCCACACATCATTCATTTCTATTTGTTTAACCAGTGGGTTTAATGAAAAAAATGAGTTGATTGCCAAATCTACACATTCAATGTGGATGAGGGAATCCAGCTGCTGTGCTATTGTATTCTGCTCCCCACCGGCAGAATACAATGATCAGTGTTGTTGGCTACATCCGGAGGCACTGATCGTTCAGGAAAAACCCAACAGGCTGCTTTACACAAGTCTCTCAATTATGTAAACTTGTGTACAACCAGCTAGCCTATACATGGATTGAAATTCACATACTCCCTGCTGAATCAGCTAAATTTTGATCAATGTATGGCTGGTAGCTTGGCGGGGAATGAAGGAGCTTTTCCTGCAGTTAGAATACAATGATCAGTGCTGCCGGCTATATGCACTGCTTGATCAGGAAAAAAACAGCAAGCTGGTTGTACAGAAGTCAACTAGTAGAACGTCTTTACAGCCAGGTTGCCCATACATGGATCAAAATTCAACAGATCCCTGCTGAACTGGAAACATTTTGATCCATTTGTGATCCATGTATGTCCCCTAATTGCACTTTATAAGCTGTTCTGAACAATAGAAGCTACCTGTAGGTTGGGTTCACACTAGTGTGAATTGAATGCAGGTTTTCCCACATCCAATGCGCATGTCAGAAGATTGTGATCGGCTCGCTATGGACCCGGTTCACATATCTCGGGGGTGGCTCCGGTGTGAATTGCACAGGAGTCCTGTGCGTCTTCTGGTTTGTTTCAGGTCCGAATTCAGCCAAAACCTCGGGCTGGAATCGGACCTGAAACAGTAAATGTGGATGCAATGGACCCCTGTTGGGAGTTGCTCCGTATTGCAACGGCGTTAAAGTGGTTGTCAAGTCATGACAACCACTTTAAACTACAGGTAAGCCTACAATAAGGCTTACCTGTAGGTCCCGGGAATATCTCCAAAACCTGCACAGTTTAAGAGATATCCCCTGTATCTGCATGTGCCGAAGTCTTCGGCACATGCGCACTGAAAAATCGGCACCCGGGGTAGCACAGGGTGCCGTTTCTTCTGTATTTGTGCCATAAAAGGCTCCGCGCTGTGATTGGACGGAGCCGCAGACCCGGAAGACTGATGTCGCCGGTCACAGCGGTGTGCCGAGACCACTGCAACAGCTTTGTTCCGAGGTAAGTGTTTCATAATGAGCTAGTATGCACTGCATACTAGCTCATTATGCTTTTGCTTTGCAGGTTTTTTTTTTTTTGGGGGTGGCTGGGGGGGCTTTACAACCACTTTAATGCACGTTAGTGAGCGTTTTGCCGGCTCAGCATCAAAAACGCTCTAACACTGCAGCTTCAGAATGCGCTGGCCGTGGGTTCTGCTTTCAGCTCACAAAAGCCAACGCTATCTACAGCTCAAAATCCTCAGCGTTTTTATGGGGCCATTGAATAACATGGAGAGTTGTAAAAAACGCTCAAAAATGCAGAGGTAAAAAACATCCGTGTATGGAGCCTTAGAATAAAAAAAAAAGAGTTTGGAGATTTTTTTTAATTGGCGTGTAGTGTAACTTTAAGACTGTCTGAGTAAATTAGACAAGCAACAGAGGGTCCAGCAATGGGGAAATAAGGAACATAAAAAACACATCTTTTTATCCATCATTATCAATATGTAATCTGTCCGTGGATAAACATTTTACTTATCTTTATTTTAATAGTTGCCACAGCATGAAAAATAATTTATTGGAGAGGCATATTTTATATCTGAGTCTTTGCAATTTGCATAATTGTTACTGATTAAATTCTACCTTTTAAAATAAATGTTTTAAAGAATTAGTTTCGAAGATACAACTGAAAAAGTCAGCTTTTCAAGGCATAAAAACAGGTGCCCTTTCCATTTTAACCATGAAATTGTTATTTTTTTCCTCCTGTGTTAGCTAAGATAGAAACATTTTTCATTTGTACTGACCTCTTGATGTAGAAGTGCGAGTGAAACTGCCTTCAAGATGGTTGTGATTTGAAAACATTTCTCAATTACTCACGGCTTGTCTAGACTTTACAGTAAATACTTTATAATAAATCACCTAAGAGACCAAACTGACTCATGGTTGCCCCAAAATGCAATGTGTTTTTCATGAGATAACACAGCACTCAGATAAACGCCAAAAGAAAAGGGAGTTTATGTTCCCAAACAAACCATAACTCTCCCTAGTGCTGTTTCCTGAAATTCCATTGTTCCAATTAATTTTATCAGGATTTACTGCATCAAGAAAATTATATTATAGTTCTCTTTCAGCTATAGGGAAAAAAACGGTACCTCTGGGAACAGAGAAACTGAGGACTTCTATGCAGTATGGACTATTCAAATTATACACAATAAGATTACGTAGTCTAATTAGTTTTATCCCTGAACTGTAAAATTTGACATGATTCATAGCACATTATGAAGCCTTTTTGTAAATGGTCATGACCACTGAATGAACGTTTGTAAAAGGGTATTTATCTGAGTTCTGCCAGCATTTCCATCTATATCATCACTACGTGTTGTGTTTTCTGAATGGGCATTAATGTCAACTGTATCTTCAGGGCTGTTTGTCAGATGATTTTTCTCTGTTTTCTAAAATAATAAAAGAAAAAACACTCTTAGCTGAATAGTTGAACTAGGCCAGTGCCCTCTTATTCTGACAACAGTACCCAGTTAGGTCATTTTTGGCAGACACCTCCAGCGTTGAACCATTAATATCTGTCACCTATGGGTTGGTGACTACCTAGGGGTATACATTTGGATATTTTTGACATACAGGAGTTTTGATTGAGTTACTGATTTGTCTAGCCAATAGGGACCTTAGCTAGGTTACTGTCATAGTGCAGCCTTGCTTAACCAGGGTGCCAAATGGGTTCATTCTGCAGCCCTCAAACTACCGCACTCCTAATGACAGAGTAACACATACCGTATTTTTCGCCATATAAGACGCTCCGGAATATAAGACGCACCCAATTTTAAAGGAGGGAAATCTAGAAAAAAAAGACTCTGAACGATTCTGAACCAAATACTGTAGTAAAATATTTTAATGTCCACCATTGCCCCCCACTCGTCATCACCATCACTGTTCCAGTGCAACATTGCCCCCACACTAGTAATAATAGCCAGTAACATTGCCCCCACATTAGTAATAATAGCCAGTAACATTGCCCCCAACATAGTAATAATAGCCAGTAACATTGCATTGCCCCTGCCCCCTAATAGCCAGTCCAACAAACCTCACTGTTGTTGCAGATGCGCGCTTTGGTAGGATCCACGAGCAGAGGGGTGATGACGTCAGCATGCACCGCGCGCCGGGTGTACCAAGATGGCCGACCGCTCCAGAGCTAGGCCAAAGCCGCGGCCTTTCCTAAGGCTACGGCGGCGTTGCGCTCCGTGGATTCTCGTATCGCTGAGGCAAACTGTCTATTCGTCGTATAAGACGCACCAACTTTTCCCCCCCAGTTTTGGGGAAGAAAAAGTGCGTCTTATACGGCGAAAAATACGGGTATATACAGCGTCATAGAATGGGACTTTCTTCTGTTGAGCTACATATATGCGGTATGTGTTTGTTCTGAGAGCATGCACAATCACGTACCCCCCAAACCAAGCTGCCACCGACAGCTCCTAGTCTCAGAGTAAGATTGCTGATAAAACTGGCTCATGATCAGTGTGATAGCCATGCTAGGAGAGTAGTCTGTGTAAAAAAAACTGTTGAAAAAATAATAATAATAAAGAAGAGTTAGACCACAAGTTGATAGGTTAGTGTCAGTTGAGCTGGTCATAGATGGATAGAATTTCAAACGAAAAAATGAAATGTGAAAAGGAAAATTTGTATGAACATTTGCAGAACATTCTCAGCACATTTGAATGTCATTTGAAACACTTTGTTTGCTTTACATTTGATTTTAGACTTAATGTACTTTACCAAATGAAAAGCATTGTTGGAAATGTGTCCATTCAAAAAAAAAATTCCATCCTATTCCTTAGAATTTTGTCATCACTGTGGTTGAAAATGAATGTCAATTGGACCCTCTAATGATTAGAAAAGCAAACAAACTTTCTTCTTTTTTTAAGAATTCAAAATTGGTTCAAAAATAGTTCAAAATTCTACTTATCTGTGGACATCTTTATTTAGTGTCAGGGTCAGTGTGTTTTAGGTAACAAAAGACAGTTTTTCACTTAGTGTCAATGTATTTAGGTAGGTGAAATAAATATGGGGTGGTTATGGATTCCCCCTATTCCCCCGCTTCTCTACCCGGCCAATTCTGACACTTTGCACCTACATGTAATAATCATCATTCCTTTGCTATAAAATTACTCAGAACCCCCAAACATTAGATATAGATATTTTAGCAGAGACCCTAACCACTTAACAACCGACCCATAGCCGAATGACGGCTACAGGGCGGTTGCTTAATTCTGTAAAGGCGTCTATTGACGTCCTCCCAGAATCACGGGTCCCGTGCGCCCCCTGGGGTGCACACATGAGACTGTCCATGCTCGTCGGGTTCACAGGACCGGCAGGACACGGATCGCGGTAAACGGTCCAATGATAGAGCGATCACAATGTAAACACAGGAGGTTCAGACAGGGTTCATCTCCCTCCTCTCCTCACACCGCTGCAGCGTGTGAGGAGGGAGAGAGAGGTTGAACCCTCTGAGTGAGTAATACACCATTTTTATTGTGCCCAGAAGAGCCACATCAGTGCCACTACAGTGCTCATCTGTGCCACTACAGTGCCCATCAGTGCCACCTGTGCCCATCAGTGCCACCTGTGCCCATCAGTGCCACTACAGTGCTTATCTGTGCCACTACTGTGCCCATCAGTGCCGCCTGTGCCCATTGGTGCCCGCCTGTGCCCATCGGTGTCCGACTGTGCCCATCGGTGCCACTACAGTGCTCATCGGTGCTATCAGTGCTACTACAGTGTTCACCTGTGCTATCAGTGCAACTACAGTGCCACCTGTGCCCATCAGTGCCACCTGTGCCCATTGTGCCACCTGTGCTCATCGGTGCCACCTGTGCCCATCAGTGCCACTACAGTGATCATCACTGCCACTACAGTGATCATCGGTGCCACCCATGCCCATCAGTGCCACCTGTGCCCATAAGTGAGTGCTCATCAGTGCAGCCGCAGTGCATTAGTGCACATTAGTGTAACCTCATCAGTGCACATAAGTGCACCCTCATCAATACCCAGCAGTGCACCCTCATCAGTGCACATACTGCACCTCATTAGTGCACCCTCATCAGTGCACATAAGTGCACCCTCATCACTGCACATAAGTGCACCTCATCAGCACCCAGCAGTGCAACCTCATCAGTGCACATAACTGCACCCTCATTAGTGCACCCTCATCAGCGCACCCTCATTAGCAACCAGCAGTGCACGCTCATCAGTGCACTTCAGTGCACCCTCACCAGCGCACATCTGTGTACCCTCATCAGCACCAAGCAATGCACCCTCATCAGAACCATTCAAAAGACTCATTATGCCTCATAGATTATTCATTGAGGTGTTTGCTTTCCAAAATGGGGTCATTTTGTGGGCGTTTCCATTGTCCTGGTGCTCCAGGGCCTTCAAAAGTGTAATAGGTGGTTGAGAAATGAGATGTGTAATTTATGCTCCCAGAACGCCTGAAGGTGCTAGTTCAATGTCAGGCCTCTGTATGTGGCCAGGCTGTGTAACAGTATCACACATGTGGCATCACCATACTCAGGTGGAGTAGAAGAATGTAATTTGATGTATAACTTGTGGTATGCACATGCCATGTAAGAGAAATAACCTGGAAATATGACAATTTTGTGGAAAAAAAACTTCATTGTGCAAAGTATTGTGGGATAAAATGACAACTTCAAAAAACTCACCATGCCCCTTACTAAATATTTTGGAATGTCTATTTTCCAAAAAGGAGTAATTTGGGGGGTATTTGTACTTTCCTGGCTTGTAAAGCCTCGTACACATGGTTCGACGGTCGTATACAACAGGTCGTACTAACGACCGTTGTATGCGATATCGATCGTTCGTATGCGCGATTAGAACAGTCGAACATATGACGGTCGTACAAGGGAGTTGTATGAGCAAACTAGAAAACTTGGTAGTACCAACAAGCACTCATACGACCGTTGTATCGTGTGTACAGAGCAGTTGGTACAACAAGTTGTATTGTGCAAAACACGCATGCTCAGAAGTCAGGAACGACTGGATGCTAATTACATGCACCTGAACGTTCTTTCTTTGATCGTACAATCGTGTAGTGCAGTCAGTATGCTAGATAAAACAGCCAACATACGATTTGCGACGATCGTACGTGCGATCGTTGTCCCGTGTGTATGAGGCTGCAGGCATCCTCAAACTGTAGCCCTCCAGCTGTTGGGGAACTACACATCCCATGAGGCATTGTAAAACTCTGACATTCACAGACATGACTAGGCATGATAGGAATTGTAGTTCCTGAACAACTGGAGGGCCATAGTTTGAGGACCCCTGCTTTACTGTCTCAAGAAATGAGATAGTCCTTCAATTTTCAATGATTGGCACCATAGCTTGTATAACTTACACAAGGACCACATAATATCCACTAATTTGGGTTATTTTTACCAAAGATATGTAGCAGTATAAATTTTGGTCAAAATTTATGAAGAAAAATAACTAATTTGCAAAATTGCATTGCAGAAACAAAGAAAAGTGTGTTTTTTTTACAAAATTTTCGGTCTTTTTTCATTTATAGCGCACAAAATAAAAAACCCAGTGATGATTAACCAGTTAACAACCGCCCTATAGACAATTGACATCTACAGAGCGGTTGCTTAATTCTGGGAGGACGTCTATTGACATCCTCCCAGAATCGTGCTTCCCGCGCGCCCCCTGGGGTGCGCACACGGGAACATCCGTGACCGTCGGGTCCGGGGGACCCGACTGATCACGGATCGTGGTGAATGGCCGCTGTGAGCGGCCTTTCACCACGTGATCGCGCCGTCAAATGACGGCGTGATCACATGTAAACAAGCTGGCGGAAGCGCCGGCTTTTCTCTCCTCTCCGCACCGATCGGTGCAGTGTGAGAGGAGAGAGGGGGGAGAGAGGAGGTGCTGCAGCGCTGTGGGCGATGTGTAATGCCCACAGCGCTGCCTAGTGACTGTTGGCAACACTAATCACCCAGCCTTCCACCACCCACCCAGCGATCATCACCCAGCCACCCACCACCCACCCAGCCATCCACCCCCCACCCATCCTCACCCAATC
>BLSH010511776.1:820738-846682 GCA_018402905.1 Glandirana rugosa | reverse complement strand
CCACGGAACAGTTTTACAGATTTTTAACGGATTTGTAACATATGTTTGGTCACCCACCTAGTTCGGACGTAAAATCAATGTGTTTCGGTACCCAAAAGTTACACGTGGTAATGTTAAAAGATCGGTCAATGTACCGGCGCCACCTGTAGGTGGGCGGGGTTGACTTTTTTTTTTCTCGTCTTTTGCCGGCGGGGAGGCGGCGCCCCAGCGCCCCTCCCACACCAGCCGCCGCTGCCCCAGTGCCGATGGAGAGGTGCAGGGGAGAAGCAAGCAAGGACACTCTGCAGGAGCGCAATGTCCAACTTATCAACCAATGACACCATTGGTTGTTAGGGTGCCTGCGGCTAGAAAATTGTAATGGTGCACATTGAAAACCCATGGCTTTGTGTAACTAAAATGCAGGCTTGATCCACCCACTGGTTTGTATACAATGTTTAGGCAATTTTTAGACATTTTGACAAGGCACCACTGTAAAAACCTGAAGGCAACCCAGGGTGCATGGGCATCCTGGTTAAAAAGGGCTGGTATTGTCAGGGTCTGAACTTGAACCTGGGACCTCTGCTGTGTCTGGCGACAACTCTACTTGCCAAGCTACATGAGATACTGGACAGGACCTTGTCTGATCCATTAGACAACCCCACCTTGTGCCTTGACTTCTGCTGAACCTTGAACTCTTTGCTCCTGCCATGAACTTCCTGATCTAAGCCATGTCTCTGCACTTCCTGTTTGCCAGATTATTGCTCTCTTCAGCCAGTATCTCGCTTCTGTCTTCCCTGCTACATCCATATTTTGCTACCACTTGTTATCGACGCTTGGCTTGTTCCTTAACTATGCTTCTGCCTGATCCCAACCTGCAACTACTCATTACTGGCCTTTGGCGGGTTTTACTGACTACGCTTCCGTTTGATCCTTAACTGCTTATCTGCTTCTGGACCCCGGTTTGCTCAACTCCTGGTAACACACAGCAAAATCCATCTCCACCATCAGGAGCTCTGGTGAACACCAGTTAGTACTCAGAATCCACAACCTCTGGTGAGCTTGCGTTATCCTCCAGGGTGACTGCCTGTGTACCTATCCTGCTGGTGGGTGGTAGTCGCGTAACTGCTATAGCAACTGGTCTTCGAGCCTGACCCCTGATCGTGACAGGGATAGATTGTGTGTGCACCTGTGAGAAAAAGGTTGTATATACTTAATAACCTTGAATAGCCAACACAGCCAGTTGCCTCCATACTACCTGTGGTCCCCAGTAGTGCACTCATGCACCTATGAGAGCTTCTATTGCTGGTTTTGCCAGACTTTTTCTGCTCGATGGGCATTACTGTTGATCAGGGATGTACGGTGAGGTCAGTGGCTGGTGAGGCAGTTATAGCACCTTCATTAGTTCTCATATTTTACTAATTCAACTGGATAAGGACTTGTTTTAGCATATGTAAATGGCGTTCAAACCACACATGTGAGGTATCGTCACGTTAGAGCAAGAGAAATAATTCTAGCACTAGACCTCTTCTGTAACTGCAAACATGTAACCTGTAAAAAAAACTGAAGTATGGCACTATTCCACAAGTGTGCGCAATTTTAAAGTGTGACATGTTAGGTATCTATTTACTTGGCGTATCTTTCACATTATACAAAAAAAATCGGGCTAACTTTAGTTTTTTTCTATTCATGAAACAATTTTTTTCTAAAAAAAACACGTTTGAAAAGTTGCTGCGCAATAATCATGCTGTCTAATCAGCATCTTGATATGCCACACCTGTGAGGTGGATGGATTATCTCAGCAAAGGAGAAGTGCTCACTAACACAGATTTAGACAGATTTGTGAACAATATTTGAGAGAAATAGGCCTTTTGTGTACAGACGGTCCCCTAGTTACAAACATCTGACTTACAAACGACTCCTACTTACAAACGGAGGGAGACAACAGGAAGTGACAGGAAATCTTCCCCTAGGAAGGGAAATTCACTCCTGTAAGAGTTATTATGGGAAAAAGGGGTCTCCACTGATGCTTTATCACCAAGGTTTGTTTCCACAACAACCCAAAATGTTCAAAATCCAATGATCATTGGGACAGGAAGTGAGGTGAAATCTTCTGTACAGAAACATAGACAGCAAAACAAACATTACAGGGGTGTTACCCCTTCCCTATGCTATCCAAAATGCTTAAAAATAGTTATTGTGGCTGGAGCTACACTTAAAAAATGTACCTGTTCCGACTTACAAACAAATTCAACTTATGAACAAACCTACAGTCCCTATCTTGGTTGTAACCCGGGGACCGCCTGTACATAGAAAAAGTCGTAGATCTTTGAGTTCAGCTCATGATAAATAGGGACAAACACAAAAGTGTTGCATTTATAATTTTGCTCAGTGTAGATAAATAATAAATTATTATGTTATAACATATTGCATAATAATATATTATTTAGCTTGATTAAAACAGTACCTTTTCAGCAGTAGCAAATTCTCCCTCTTAACTGTAAGAAAAACATGGGATTATGGGTAAATCTTATACCCATAAACCCATGTTTTTTCCTTATAGTTAAGAGGGCTGGGCTGGAAGGGAGTATTTGTCTTTTAGACACATGCCCCCTTCTATGACACTGCAGTGAGAGGACAGAATCCAATGCAGCATTTTTATTGGACAGCTTGGACCAATGGTGCTTTACCATTGGTCCAAGGCTACAAGCTGTCCATTGAGCTCAGTGCCTCTGACAAGAAGTGAGAGGCGCTGTGAGCTCATCCTCTCAGTGTGCTGCAAACAATGTGTGCCAGCCTGTATTTAAACTGGCCATGCTGTGTGTAGCGTCTGACAGGCTGTGCAAGGAGCCCCGTATCTCCCGAACCATAGGTAATAGGAGCTCCAAATTTTGACCATTGGTGTGGTGGGACTTTGGCTACCTACCCCCCTGGTCGCTGAGCTACGATACTCAAAGCTCACCTGCCTCCCCTGACTGCACGTCCCTGCTGTTGGTTGTGGAGGCTGCCCTTTACAGTTCTGGGCCAAAAAGAGGGTGGTAATGGACAGAGTCAAAGTACCAATCACTGAAGCTTTGTATTACAGAACAGCCAGAGGTTTGGGGAGTTGAATGCTGCAGATGGAACAAAGCTGGCCTACAGACTGGAGTTACTGTACCTATTATTAATGATAAGGCTTCAAAATTATATATTTATAGGTTTTATGTAAGGTCATAAATATTAGGTGACCATTGTCTAAACCTACAATGTAAACAGTAAGATAATAATAAAGAAGTCATTATGTACCTCAACTGTAGCAGAGGTCTACCGGTGGGAGAAGAGGTTACTGGCAATGCAAGAACTTTTTGGCTTTTGTGTTCATCCACAAATAAATGTACCATGTTTTCCAAATAAATGTACCTGTATGTACTCATGCACGGGTATGAGTGTGTACATTAAAATAAGTATCAGGCAGGCATGACATCTGTTAAGGAAGGACTCAAATTACCCTATAGGCCTACTTTGAGTCTGTGCAATATCAATGGCTAACCTTCCTTGGACTGTACCGCATGTTATAGCTGTATCAGAAGTTTTCCTGTCTAGTCAGCAAGTATAAAACAACAGTCATAGAATATCCCAAAGACCCAATGAACTGCACTTGCCCATTTAGTTTTTATTGCTCCTTTGTGTTCCTACAAATAACTTTACAATAACATTAACATTCCATTCTAAAAATATTTCTGCTCTCAATGAACCACAAAGGTACGATTGTTTGATTAGCAAATAAGAACGTTTTCCTTTCTTACGAGGTGAAAAAGAAAAATGAACTCTGGGTTGTCACATAACACTAAGCAAACAAGTTATTACTAAATCAAGTGGGTTAGTTAGTGCCCATTTTCTTGTATCTGAATGCTTTCATGCTCTCCCTGTGGGACAAACGCATTGCACTGTGCCTGTGTATAGGTCAACTTAACAGCCATTTAAAGTTGTCAATGTTTGCAACCTGAAGTAAGCCTGAAATACCAGTCATATCATATTAATCACTGACAATTGGGATGAACATCTCAATCACTAAGCTCTTATTCAGAAACAGAATATGTATACAAACTTGTCACATTTCAGTGTGTCCAAGGTGGGACGTGTGTAAGTGTCAGTCCTTATATTTGTATGGCAGACATTTTTAAGAAACAATTTTAGATGCTATTCACCTACATCATAAATTACTCTTTATTTTTAGGTTAACACATGTTGAATGTTGATTTCAAAAACAGGAATGTTGCATTTATTACAGTGTACACTACAATCAGCATAATAAGACGTATTTAAACATTTTTGCACGCATAGGGCTTGGGTAGGTAAATGTGTGATTATTGAGCAAGTTCCTGCTACCTTGATCAATGAGCATGCAGTATATGTATCCAACAACGCCAATCCTGCTGTGTGCAAGCCATGTCAAACCATGATGTACATAGTGAATTTACTGCTCTAATCACCCAAACATTTCTAGAGAGTAGAGCCCTCTGGATCTGTTAGCATAGGGGTGTATTAAAAATGTACCCCTAAACAAACGGATCCACATTAAAGTAGAACTAAATTCACTCAATCAACATTAAGAGGGAGATTTACTAAAACTGGAGCACTCAGAATCTGCTGCAGCTGTGCATGTTAGCCAATCAGCTTCTATCTTCAGCTTCTTCAGATAAGCTTTGACAATAAAACCTGGAAGCTGATTGGTTTCTATGCAGAGCTGCACCAGATTTTGCTCTCTCCAGTTCTAGTAAATCCCTAAATCCCAACTGTTTTTAAATATTGTGCTGCTATCATTAGTAAATAGGAAAGTATATTACTGCATATTTTCCTGTTTTCACTTTTTTTTATTTCTTTGGTTGCTTTCTGGTCTCTGGCCTAGATGTCATCCATCCCAGGAGTTTTCATGGGCATTGTATTTTCTTACATCTGGAGAAGGAGAGGAGGGGCTTTCTCAGCTAAGCACATTCGCCTGCCTGCAAGCCTGAGCTAAGGGCAGATGAATTCCTGGAAGTAAATGCTATATGAATCATCTGCCCTTACTCAAGATGGTTGCAGGTAGACACGCTAGCTGGATCAACAGTAAAATTGTGCATATACTGATCTATCTACCTTATACTGTCCGTATATACAATATGAGGGGGTATGTTGATGTAGGCATTTGTTTGGGTACCAGAAGTGATACCCCATCAGTAAGTGAGAGTCCAGCTGCAAATATTTTTAGCTCTTGCATTTTGATATCAGAGGTCAAAACTTCTCATTTAGGCCCATAGCCTCCTGGCTGGCCCAAGTTATAATCTGCCACTGAGCATCTGTCCTCATTTCTCAATCCACCAGATCTGGGGAAATAAGCTTGGGGAAAAATGAATGGCAAAACATTTATGTATAAATATAAAATAAATATATATATAAATACCTTTTTTCCTTTTTTATAAGTGATAACATTCCCTCTTTTCATAGCTGTATAAGAGCTAGGGGAGTCAAAGAAGCAGCATACTGGGTTTCCCAGTGAATGGCTGTGCAGCAGGGGCATGTCAGGACAAGTCTGATCACTGGAGGAGAGCATACTGAGTTCCCAGTATAGCTGACCACTGCTTTCTCCTGCTTAGTGTGGTCAGTTTTTAATAGGAAAGCAAGGGGACTAGCAGGAACACCAGGGATTACACACCAAGGAAGCAATACAAAGAGAATGGGATACCTTCTCATACAAGTACATGGTACAGCAGGCACATATCAGGTATATGAAGTGTTAGGGTAACAAACAAGCCTTTTTTACTGCTGGCTTACACGTGGTGCCTGGACCACCTCCCCCCTTGGGTTGTAGGTGGTGCCGATCACATGTTCTGGTTGTACTTGATATATAAGGTGTTGTTATGATACTGACCAATTTGTTTTGAATTGCCTCTATTGTCATAAGCCTACTGACCTATATTCCTTTTCTCTTTTTTTTCCCTCTGTCGCTTACTATTTTTTGTACCAATGTCTTGCACTGTATAAACGTTTTTGAAACATAGGCTTTGGTAACCGCCTGATAAACCTTATACTATCCCTATACTCAAATCCTAGGGCATGAGTTCGCACCAACGGCATTCTGTCAAACGCCTTCTCCATCAGAAACAGCACTCGAAAGGGGTGCCCGCTATCCCCTATTTTGTTCGTTCTTACAATCGATCCTTTCCTTCAAAAAATACGCAACAACACCGGCATACACAGCATCACCATCAACAACTCGCAATACAAGATAGCCGCATATGCTGATGACGTACTATTGTTTCTCTCGGAACCCCACATATCCCTTCCAAACCTTCTAAAAGAGTTCAAACTTTTCCAATTCATTTCCCACTACAAAATAAACTTCTCCAAGTCCCAGGTTTTGAACATCACGCTTACGGACACCCAAGTCGCACACAGTAAGGAGAACTTCCCGTTCAAATGGGCCTCGGAAGCAATAACTTACCTAGGCTTCCAAATACCTACTCACTTATCAAAGCCATACGACAAAAACTTCCGCCCTATAGCCAAAACCATCGCAGCAGACTTGGAAAAGTGGAACAAAGCGCATTTTTCATGGTTCGGAAGAACGGATATCATGAAAATGAATATATTGCCCCGTATCTTATACCTGCTCCAAACAGTCCCCATCCAACTCCCAAAAGCCTTCTTCCTTACAATGAAAAAGATTAGTAGCTCCTTTATCTGGTCACACAAACGCCCGCGTATCAAATACTCCAAATTGATTAAACTGAAAGCGAAAGGGGGCATCGGTCTACCCGACTTGCAACATTATTACTGGGCCTGTCACCTGCAGCGAAATGTAGACTGGAAGATACATCGCCAAACCAAAGACTGGGTAAAGCTAGAGAGCGCCTTCTCAAACTCACCCATCAGCCAGCACCCATCAGCCAGACCCCTTGGATTCGTTATAACTTAATACCAAACCACCTAACAACTCATCCGCTCATCAACCCCACTCTGAAATGCTTTAATTCATTATGCCTTAAAGGAGAGCTTTCTAAAAGACCGGCCCACTGACACCCTTGCTACAAAATCCCGAATTCCCCCCCCGGATCAGCCCTTCACCCACTCGCTGCCAAACAACTGTAGACAGGCATAAAACTATATCATCTCCTCAAAGACGGAAACCTTCACAGCCTAGTGCACATAAACTCCCACCTAGCTGAACCTCATTTAAGCGCTCTCGGGTATATGCAAATAAAACATTACCTAAATAGTATTAAACACACAACCAACCTAACAACAAGTTCATCTCCCTTCGAAAAACTATGTTTGAGTGCCACGCCTCAACGCCACATCATTTACAAGATCCATGAGATGCTCTGGGAGAAATCCCAAGCAGATGATGGCCGAGTGTGCAAGGCTTGGTCCAGACCTATCGGCAGCGGATTGGACAGCCATTTACACCCATGCCCACAGAGGTTCCATAAACGTTTGCATACAGGAAACTAGTTACAAAATCATCTCCAGGTGGTACCGTACCCCCTCCATCCTGCACAAATTTCATAGGTCTATACTCGAGAGATGTTGGAGATGCTCCCACACCCCTGGAAACTTCCTCCACATTTGGTGGGATTGCCCACATATCCAAACATTTTGGAAACGGGTCCACGACCAAATTAAGAAAATGACATCATACACACTAGAATTCTCCCCCGCTCAATACCTAATTCACCACCAGGTGGTGAAGTCATTCCCATACCACAGGTCACTAGCCATGATGATGGTCAACGCAGCAAAAGCCTGTATCCCCACACTTTGGAATACAAAAAAAACGCCTACCCTAACGGACTGGTACTGACGGATTGACAAAACGGCTGAGATGGAAGAACTCATCTCTATCTCCCGGTATACACCACATAGATTTTACACCCTTTGGGCCGACTGGATCGAGTTTCAATCGTCCTCCGAATACAAGCTTGCATTACACCCGCCCTACCCCTAGTCCGAATGAGTCCCAGCGCATAAACCCCTAACAGCCTATCCGAATCCTTGGCAAAAGCACTACCTACGGCCTTTTCTCACATCTCACCACAAGATGACATGTAAGTGTGAGGAGTTTGTGTTATTGATAAAAGTACACACATACGTTACTCACACACCCATCAACCCCATACTCACTTACAGCCCGTAAACTTTCATAGACACGCAACCTATTCTCCTCCCCCACACCCTCTCCACATATCCCCCCTTCAGACTCTCCTTTCCCTCTGCCATAACCCTACTTCCCTAACCCATCCGCCTTCTATATGCAACATCTCCCTCAGACGACAATACAGACCTATAACAAGTACGCGTGCAGGCCAAGCGCACAAGCATAAGCACCGGGCCACAAACCCCCCCCCCATCATACGCCACCAGGATGGTACTCACTGCTAATTACAACAAGAACGGGGTAATAATAGTCACAAATAAGAAACCCAAGGCACGGCCCGGTTGCCCGCAACACCCCACAGTCCCCTTCTCATATGAAACACACCAAAGAGTATGATACAAAATAGGAAATTATTGCTACCAACTCCCGCACACATCATGGGGGCGGAGCTGTGACATCATATGGGGCGGGACCTCCAGGTGATGTCATCTGGTGGCCACGCCCCATGACAATATAAGGCACAGCACAGAGCGGCGAGGGCATTCTTGAAGAAGACGCGTCGTGTCAACATGGGAAGAAAAGAAGAAGAAGAAGAAGAAGAAGAAGAAGAGAGGGAAGGGGACAGCGGAGAAGACGCCGCAGAGGAGAAGAAAAGACCCCTCAGAAGATGACAGACCCCGCAAAAGAGCCGAAGAAAAGAAGACACCGGAGAGGGGAGAAGACGCCGAAGCAGATTTAATAAAATATTTTAAAAAGCTGTGTGTTTTTTTGTGTACATATTTCTTTCCAGGTAAATGGGTAGGGGTACGATGTACCCCATACTCATTTACATAGGGTGGGGGGCCGGCATCTGGGGGCCCCCTTGTTAAAGGGGGCTTCCAGATTCCGATGAGTCCCCGCCCGCAGACCCCGACAACCACCGGCCAGGGTTGTCGGGAAGAGGACCTTGTCCTCATCAACATGGGGACAAGGTGCTTTGGGGTGGGGGGCGCAGAGCCCCCCCTGCCTCAAAGCACCCATACTCCCCATGTTGAGGGCACGCGGCCTGGTATGGTCCAGGAGGGAGGGGGCCGCTCGCTCGTCCCCACCCCCTTTCCTGGCCTGCCGGGTTGCGTGCTCGGATAAGGGTCTGGTATGGATTTTGGGGGGACCCCCACGCCGTTTTTTTTCGGCGTGGGGTTTCCCCTTAAAACCCATACCAGACCAAAGGGCCTGGTATGCTCCTGGAGGGGGACCCCATGCCAGTTTTTTCTTTAAAAATATGGTGTGGAGTTCCCCTTCAACATCCCCAGAGCACAAGTCGCATGCCAAAGTCGGATCAGTGAAGACACTGATACGACTTTGATCCGACTTCAATGCTTTTCAATGGGCTGAAGTAGGATCAAAGTCGGACAAAAGTAGTACAGGAACCTTTTTCAAAGTCGGTACGACTTTGAAAAACACATGTCGGAGCAGTTAAGACGGCTCTCATAGGGAATCATTGTTTTTGTGACGTAATGCAACTTGTGCTCTTCATGTCGGTCCGAGAATCGGACTAGTGTGAACCCAGCCTAAGACAGGTTCAGCCCCGGGTCCGGACGGTTTTCCTGCTACTTATTACCACACATTCCAAGGCATGTTAGTTCCCCACATGGTCAGTTATTTTAACGCTATTTGGGGTGGAGCCCCCCTGGATCCCCTTTCCCATATGGCCTATATAACACTGATCCCAAAACCGGGCAAGGATCCCGGAGAGGTGGAGAACTATAGGCCAATATCGCTTATAGATAATGACATAAAGCTGTTCACTAAAGTATCGGCCAGTAGATTATCAGCCTTCATTGATGAATATATCCATGGGGACCAGTTGGGCTTCATCCTGGGTCGTCAGGGGCCGGATCAGGTGTGCAGAGCGGTGGATGTGATCTCCCTGTTGCGATCTGACTGGTCTGGGGGTCCTCTTCAGAAGGGGATGCTCCTATCTATAGACTGGCAAAAAGCATTTGACACTGTCTCCTGGACATACATGTTTTAAGGTGCTGAAGGCATGGGGATTTGGCCCACTTTTTCTACAATCGTTACTCGCCCTCTATTCACGACCCCAAGCTAAGGTGAAATTGATGGGCTTCCACTCAACTTCTTTTAGGATTGAACGAGGAACGCGCCAGGGATGTCCTCTATCCCCGTTACTCTTCGCCATAGCTATTGAGACAGTGGCAGTGGCTATCCGAGAAGACGTACGTACAGGGGGTGCAATGTGGGGCCGTAATGCATAAATGCGCACTATTCACGGATGATATGTTGCTGTGCGTCACATCGCCAGTTACGTCCCTACTGAACATAGTTAGGATCCTGAAAGACTTTGGCAGGGCCTCAGGGCTTAGAGTTAACGAGACAAAGTCAGTGGCCATGAATATTAATATCCCTAACACCACACTACCCTTTATTAAGCAGTCCTTTCTCTTCCGTTGGGTGGACATGGCCCTCCCATACTTAGGTGTAAATTTGACCCCATCATACGCATCACTATACGCGACGAACTATCCCAAGTGTTTCCGGCGACTGGAGCGGATGCTAGACGTGTGGACATATTGTGATCTTTCGTGGTTGGGCAGGGCGAATGCGGTCAAAATTACTCTGTTACCGAAGCTCCTCTATTATTTTAGATCCTTGCCCATACCGATCCCTAGGACAGATCTGCTGAGGTTTCAGTCCAAATTCTTGGCCTTCATATGGGACAAAAAAAGGGCACAGACTGGCTAGGGCCACACTCTTTGCTCCTAGGCAGGCGGGGGGCTTGGGGATACCTGACCTATTAACATATTACAAAGCCGCCCAACTAGTGCAATTGTCAGTGGTCTACTCCCATCGTGAGAGGCCGGGCTGGGTCCGGTTGGAGCATCTGGCTACTCCCAAACGCACGATAGATTACTTGCTATGGCGACCGTTTAAGTATAGACCCCTCATGAGAGCCCCCACCCTCTGTCATTCATTCGCATTGTGGGATCGTCTTTGTAAAAACCCATCCTTAGTCTCCCCAAGTACCCCCTTAGCGCATTTATTCCATAATCCGGTCTTCCCTCCTGGTATGGACATAGGAGCCTTTAAGTGGTGGACAGATAAAGGCCTTTACCGTATCGGTCACTTTTTTACACATAGAGGCCCTTTTACACTTTCCCACTGCAATTCCATCCTGGAGATGCTCATGTCGGAGAGATTTCGGTTCCTCCAAATTGCACATTATCTTCGCTCAACCTCCACTGCGGATACTCCCCCCACACTCACTGCTTACGAAAAATGGTGT
This sequence comes from Glandirana rugosa, assembly GCA_018402905.1. Lineage (NCBI taxonomy): Eukaryota > Metazoa > Chordata > Amphibia > Anura > Ranidae > Glandirana > Glandirana rugosa. Next base: position 835,307 of record BLSH010511776.1, on the reverse strand, counting down.
ACAGGGAATGGGGGTCCCAGAGGTGGCATCTCTTTGATATACGGGCTGTTACTTTCCCCCTCCCGGAAACAGCCATTCATGCTGGCATGGGAGAAAGATCTACAGTGTGAAGCGTATCTGGAAACTTGGTTGGATAGGTTGAACTTAACATATAAGGGAATCATGAATGTCTTCAGTATCCTTTAATAGATTTAGGCACAGGATATCCTGGATAATGACACAAGAAAAAATAGCCAACATTGTTACAGACCGCCAGACTCAGTTTGAGCGAACATGGGAGCCCTGGGCGGGATTTGCACACATTTCGCTCTCTGCAAGTTAGGGTGATGAATGGATGGGTGCCCCTCCACTTGGGGTTAGCCGAGTGATTCCTGTGGCCTGGCTCTCCAGTTCTCTCTCTCCACCTCTTACCCTTCCCAGCCTTCTACTCTACTTTTCCACTTCTCTCTCCAACCCTATTTCTTCAATCCTTACCTCGCTTTTTTTTCCCCGAGCTCTCAGCTCCTCTCTGCTACTCTACCCCTCTTTGCAGTTTCTATAAATTTTTTTCGTTGTTTTACCATTATCTATAGTTGTAAGACTGAGACAATTGCGGCAGTGCCTTTCAGTGTGTGACCGGGCTCACTGACATGCAGCCATGCCCTTGGGGGGTTGAACCTCCCAGGTGGTACAAGGATCCTGGACTGATGTTCTGGTGTCTAAATAGAGTGCCCCGGTTTTTGGATTCCAGCTAATGGACAGGCACTGCCTTATTCTCACTTTGGGCATTTATTGTGTTAATATTTGATACATCTAGATCGTGTGAATTCACACTGCGGGTTGACTGGTTGATTATAGATGGGGGGGGGCTCTCCACCCGGCCTTGGTGAGCTCCCATATGGGGTGGCTGGGAGACAGGGAGATACCGTCCCATACCCAATCTGTGGATTTCTTTTTATGTCGACCGTTCTTCACGCTTATGTATCAATGGTTGGATAAAAAAGTAGAACTGAAAAAATAATAAAAAAGCGAAATAATTAACTAACTAATAATAAAAATAAAAAACTTCTGACACTGTCCACTGCTCTACTGACACCATCCTCTACCCTACTAACAAAGTTCACTGCTCTACTGACTGACACCTTCCATTGTCCTACTGACACCAGCCTCTGCAGTGGTGAAGCTAGGCATTCCTTCACCCGGGGCAGAGATTCAGTTTGCCCCCCCCACGGTGTCAGTAGAGCAGTGGACAATGTCAGTTAGGCAGTGGTCGGTGTCAGTAGGGCAGTGGCTGGTGTCAGTAGATCAGTGGCTGGTGTCAGGCTGGATTCACACCTGTCCGGTGTGAATTCCAGCCTGTCTGCTGCCGGGAAGGGGCGGAGCCACCGTTCGGCGGCTCCTGTCCGTTCCCACAGCGCAGCAGCTGCGGGGGGAGAGATGGGGAGGGGCCATGAGCAGGGGAAAATATCCCCGTTCAGTGCGGAGTGCATCTCCGTGTTAGATGCGCTCCCATTGAACTCAGCGGGCTGGGAATTCACACCGAACTGCACAGAAAAGGCACACGTGTTTTGTGCAATGCAGAGTGCGAATGCACCGCACATATGTGAACCGGACACATTGAAAACAATGTGTTTTCAAGTGTCTTGCGAATTGGATGCGGTTTAAGCCACATCCAATTCCCATAGGTGTGAACACAGCCTCAGTAGGGCAGTTGACAGTGTCAGGCAGTGGCTGGTGTCAGAAGATCAGCGGCTGGTGTCAGTAGGGCAGTTGACAGTGTCAGTTAGACAGTGGCTGGTGTCAGTAGGGCAGTGGCTGGTGTCAGTGGGGCAGGGGACAATGTCAGTAGAGCAGTGGCTGGTGTCAGTAGGGCAGTGGGCGGTGTCAGTAGGGCAGTGAACAATGTCAGTTAGGCAGTGGCTGGTGTCAGTAGGGCAGTTGACAGTGTCAGTTAGGCAGTGGCTGGTGTCAGTAGATCAGTGGCTGGTGTCAGTAGGGCAGTGGACAATGCCAGTTAGGCAAGGGCTGGTGTCAGTAGGGCAGTTGACAGTGTCAGTAGATCAGTGGCTGGTGTCAGTAGGGCATTTGACAGTGTCAGTATATCAGTGGTTGGTGTCAGTAGGGCAGTTGACAGTGTTAGTAGATCAGTGGCTGGTGTCAGTAGGGCAGTTGGCAGTGTCAGTAGATCAGTGGCTGGTGTCAGTAGGGCAATTGACAGTGTCAGTAGATCAGTGGCTGGTGTCAGTAGATCAGTGGCTTGTGTCAGTGGGGCAGTGGACAGTGTCAGTTAGCCAGGGGCTGGTGTCAGTAGGGCAGTTGACAGTGGCAGTAGGGGATGTATGTTCTATAGGGGTCTCATGGGATTTAGACACCAGCCAGAAACAAAGATCCCATCTGTAAGAATACACATTCAGGAGTGGTGTGTCAGGAGTACTAGCGATGAAGCGCGATGAAGCACTCTGCTCCTCCTGCCCGCTCTCACTATAGAAAAGCACTCCAGAGCAACGCTGTAGATACTGTTGCCTGTTGCTCTGTGGTGCCTCTCTATAGCACAGGTGGGCAGAAGGAGTGGAGCGCTTCATTGCTAGTGCGTGGCGCCTGTGCAGTCTCCCCCCTATTTAATTCTCGAGCACTTAGAAAACTATGCAGCAGACGCTGCCTTCCACAGTACCCAATGTGGGTGGAGGAGGCACCCCTGGCAGCGCCCCCCCTAGATGTGGCGCCCGGAGCATGTGGCCCCCTGCTCCCCCCCTAGTTTTGGCCCTGAGCCTCTGCTCTGCTGACATGTCCACTGCTCTACTGACACCGTCCACTGCTCTACTGTTAGTGTCCATGTTTTAATAAATTTTAAAATGTTTGTTTACATTTATTTATAAGAGTGTGTGTTTTCATGTATATATAGCTATTTACATAGCTATATATATTTATATACACACACACGTGTATTTGAGCTTTGGGGTGCACACCCTAAGGCTGGCCATACATTATACAATTTTCTTGTACAATTTTCCTTTAGATTTACCAAAACCATATAATATGAGGTCACACCTAAACATGTTCAATTTGTACCCTATTAGGCAGGCCCATGCACTACATAGTTAAAGGTAAATCTAAAGGAAATTGAATAAGAAAATTGTATAATGTACGGCCAGCTTCATGCAATAGGTCGCACACACCTATGTTTCCAATAATTTCCTACAAAACAAAAGCTAAAGCATTGCACATATCTGTTACTATTTTATATTTAGCCTCTAGCACTCTCTCAAAGTGGAACATTTCATTCTTTTTTTGTATCTTTTTCACTTACAGATGGATATATTTACCTTGTAAGTTAATAGCATTTATTGCAGCTGTATTGTTCATTATAGACATATCAACACAAGGAGACTTGAAGGAAGGCTTCTATGAACCTTCTTGTAATTATAATTTCAGTGAGAGAAATTCCAGACTCACCTCTTGCAGTTATTTCAATTATTCCCCAAGCACATGTGAATTGCTTACCTGTCAGTACCAGCAAAGGGGATATAAATATTAATATGTAGTAGTTGTGATTTTGAATAGACTGGATTGAACATGCAGGGCTTTCCAATGATGAGGATCGCATCCAAAGGTTTAAGTGTTTCTCATCCTAGCTGTCCCTGTCACCAGCAGTTATCACAGACATTACACAGCGGATGGTCATAAGGAAGTCATCTGACTGTTGAAAGATATTTTTTTACTACCAGTGCAAACATATGTTATTCACATCTTGCTAGTAAATGGGATGTGAACTACAGCATTGAGTCTATAGTGATGATTTATTAAAGGAGGGGAGAATGTCCACTTTAGAAACTGCATGTGGACCTAGATCAGTAAATCAGGTGAAACATTATTCACTTCAATCGGCCAATCAATGCTTGCATCTTGTTTCTACATGATTGGGTTTTCCAAGTGAAAATAGCTATGCTTTATTCACTAAGATAGAGTAGGTGAACATTCACTTTCCAAGGTAAACAACCACTACACCTTTTCTAGATCAACTCCTCTATATCGGTACTGACTGTTGAAGTGTAACTCAAGTTTTGCTGAGAAAAAAATCCATTCCAGGTTCTACACATAACAACTATTCTAGCAAACTTCCATGCAATGTTTTACATAATACTGTTCTGTTGAAACTGACACGTGGATCGTGAATTTACCTTCCTCTGGATTAACTCTGGGTATAAGGTTGTGTATATGGAAGTTTTCTATTTATGCAGCGCAACCCAGTAGGAGCCGCTTGGTAATTTGGGTTCTCTGTTCTGTACCTCGATTCCAAGAACACCCTCAGCCCCTCTGACAGACCTGGTTGAATGAAAGCTACTGCAAGCACTTATAAGAACACTAGTATAGATACCTTTAACTTGGCTGTGAATTAGCAGCAGGAAGTAGACACAAGACCATTTAGTGGTAAATTAACTTAACCACTTCCCACCCAGCCACTGCATATATACGGCCGGGCAGGCGCTTCCTCCTTCTGAGTGGACGTTCAGGAACGTCCTTCAGAAGAAGCGGAATAGCGCGATCCAGGTGTGCTCGTGTCACCCAGACCCAGCGCATCTCAGATCGGCAGGAGGGCTCTGTGATTGGCCCTCCTGATCACATGATGGATGTGTCCAATCCTAGCCATCATGTGATGTAAACAGAAAGCCGGTTGCTAGGCAATCAGCTCTCCCTCTCCTCAGACGGAAGTTGTCATTGAGGAGAGTGAGAGCAGATCGCTGCAGCCGGCGGTGATCAGTGTGTATAAGCTGTTTTTTACAGCTGTTTACACACTGATCATTGCCCCAGTGTCCTCACACAGTGCCCCACAAAGTGTCATCATCCCACACATGTCCCCAGTGTCCCCACACATGTCCCCACACTTGCCCCCCACAGTGTCACCCCACAGTGTCCCCACACATGTCCCCACACAATATAAACACCTGTCCCACATATGTCCCAATAAAATCATCTGTCCCAATGATCGTCTGCACACACATGTCCGTGTGATCATCTGCGCACATCTGCGCACATCTGTACATGATTATCTGCGTACATCTGTCCGTGGTCACACAAACCAATTATTGTACACTTATTCTGATTTTTTTTTACCAAAGACATGTAGCATAATACATTTTGGCATAAATTTATGCCAAAATTTGATTTTATTGAATTTCTTTTAAAATACAAAGTAGAAAATATTGTTTTTTTTTCAAATATTTCGCTCTTTTTTTGCTTATATCGCAAAAAATAAAAAACGCAGTGGTGATTAAATACCACCAAAAGAAAGTTCTATTTGTGTGAACAAAATGATAAGAATTTCATTTGGGTACAGTGTAGCATGACCGCGCAATTCTCATTGAAAATGCAAGAGCACAGAAAGCTGAAAATTGGTCTGGGAAGGGAGGGGGTGAAAGTGCCCAGTATTGAAGCGGTTAATGTATTAGTACGGGTTAGAATAAATAGTAGTTTGAGCATAAATGAACACACAGAAGGTAGGTTCAATTACAGTCATCTAGACAATATAATCCCTATGCCAAGGTAACTTAGAATATAGTTTTGTACCACTAGATTGCAGGTAACTGATGAATCAGCACAATCTGCAATAAACAGTGCATATAAGATTAACTGAAATGTGAATAATAATATTACTACTAGTCTAGGAGAATGGCTAGGATATGGGGCAATGTCCCCTGAGAGGTACCTCTTAGCATAAGTAATAGGTGAAGGTATCTGTGTAGCAGCCATAAAGGCACAGTCCTTGGTCCTAACTCTTCAGCCAGCTAGCATTGGGGCCCAGTTGTACAAGAATAGTCCCAGTCACACCTGTAGTAGGTGTTTGTATGGTCAGTTCCTAAAGGGCTCAGTCTCTCTCTCTCTCTAGCAGCAGGTAGTAAATCCCCACAGCAATTCACCAGTCCCAGCGATATTGCAGCTCACCATCCAATCTCACACACAGCGATTAGTCCACTCTCTGCTCTGCACCCAGGTGACTCTGGTAGTCAGCACATCTGGACTCAACACTCCGGATCATGCTCAGACCACCATTTTGCAGCAATGGTGGTGCACACTGGACATCGATGTTCACTCTTCGGGCTCCCCCATGGCAAGAGGAAGCTGCATCCTGTACAGCCTGAGAAAATGAAGCCCTTCCCCCCTTCTCCTGGCAATGTACTTCTGGGAAGTGCAGTTCAAAAGCTCTTGATTACAGTAGAGTCTCTCTCCTTTGGACTACAGTTCCCACAGGGTTGTGCTGTCGGACTTAGTCTATTGTACTCTTCCTGCTCTCTCCTCTGTCTGATATAGCTGTTAACCAGTTCAACACCACATGATAGCAATTACAGGGAGCAGCTGCAGCCAGTGTTTCTCTCACTCTCCAGGAAGAGGAATCTCGTATGCTGCCTGACTAGTGATTGCAGTAACTTATTCCCACACTTATGGTTATCTAATACTTTTAACAGGATTTTAACAGTCTCCTTTAAAAAGGAACTGCACTGCATCCAAAACCCAAAAACGCTATTTAATTAAATTTGATTATTCAAAGAAAATTCACTCATCCACCCATGTCTCTATGGAAAGGGAAATTAAGGTCTGTTCCTGGGTTTGAGGCAGATGTGGTGGGAGCCAGACTGTGCTGCAAGCTGTTAGCAGAACATTTCGCTTTAGGGACACAGAGAGGCAAAGTACGCGGACATCTCCTGGTACATGAAAAAGCCACTGTTGCTGACTGGTGCTACTGCCTGATCATTGGGGAGAATGCCAATATCACTGACTTCATTAAACGGTCAAAGGAGAACAGAGGGAGACCAGTCATCACCCCAGGAGTTGTTAAAAGGCTGCTAGCCAAACCCTGCTGCATCCTATTAAAGAGGAACAGTATTGTTTGATTGGAACACTGTGCATATGCCTATATCCAGGTTTGCAGGAACTTATCTTGAGCAATCCAATTTCAGATCTTGACCCGAACATACTGGTCAGCAGGCCAAAGGCCTAAAGTGGTTCTAAAGGCAGAAAGTTTTTTTAACATAATGCATTCTATGCACGAGAGACTTCACTTCTCCCTTCTGTTTGGCTGAGACACAGCAGTGGGCGCCATTGGCTCCCGCTGCTGTCAATCAAAGTCAGTGAGCCAGTGAGGAGAGAGAGGGGTGGGGCCGAGCAGCGGCTCGTCTCGGGTGCCCCCATAGCAAGCTGCTTGCTGTGGGGGCACTTGGCAGGAAGGAGGGGCCAGGAGCATCGGCGATGGACCTGAGAAGAAGAAGATCAGGGCTGCTCTGTTCAATGCCACTGCACAGAGCAGGTAAGTATAACATGTTTATTATTTTTAAGCAAAAAAAAAAAACAAGACTTTAGTATCATTTTAATACAGACTGTTGTAAAATTGTCCCTTAGTCAGGACCTTCCCTAGTATATGGTTTAAGGGTCATTCTCTGGACCATTGTTTTATTACCAACTGTTTAAATGCTACTGGTTGTTACTGGGTGTCTGGTTCCTACCTGTTGGACACAAGAAGATGCAAGGGGCCACAGTGATAGTTGACCCCGCAAAGACCTTGGGGTGCCAGAGGAGTGGTTGGCAGCCTGCACCTTTTCAAAGGTCTACCGACGGAAGATGCTAGTCCAGCTCAGCAACTTTGGAATCTCTCTAGTCCAGTTCCTGAATCACACCATCACTGGGGATCTCTATGTAGTACCCAGCCACTGCATCTCCAGGGTCCAGCCAGGGATGGAAGCTGTGTGCACCCCATTGCAAGCCACCATGGCCTCCCTGGATAAAAGGCAATACAGTTACTGGAACAAACCTTCAAAGATTATCAACCTGCCGCAACAACATCTTCTCCATCAACTACATGGAAAACACCTACTAGTCTTCATGAGAAGTCTGGAGGACTACAGCTGCACTGAGGCAATTGACCATCCAATCCAAACAGGGGAGGCCCTACCCATCCAGGAACGATATGGTCATATTCCCCAAGCCCTTTGCCAGGAAGTCAAGGACTTGATCCCTGCTTCAGTAGTGGTGTAATCTGAGAGAGTCGCAGTCCGTGGTCTGCCTCTGTTGTTTTGGTATGACAAAAGACAGCAGCTTGTGGTTCTGCGTGGACTTTCATAAGCTGAATGTCTGTACCCATGGGGATGCCTATCGCTTGCCTAGGGTGGAGGAGTCACACATGGCACTGAGTGAGGCCCAATAGTTTTCTATGCTTGACCTGGCAAGCAGCTACTGGCAAGTCCCGGTAAGGGAACAGGACAGAGAGAAGACAGCCTTTATCACCCACCTGGAACTGTTTGAGTTCAATTGCATGCCCTTTGGGCTAAACACAAGTCTATCCAGTTCAATAAACAGAGAAAAAAACACACATACAAATCGAAAATCTCCATATACACTATCCTATACCAACTGTTGATCCAGAGAAAGGCAAAAAAAACGAATAGAGCAATAGAACAAATTCCTTCCTGATCCCCAAAAGGCAATTGGATATTCCCTGGATCAACTTTACCTATAAATATTAGCATCCAGTGTGATTACATCTGCTAACCTTGGCCTGGTCAATGACCATGCTCTGAATCCTGCCTGGTTAATCAGTTCTCTACTGTACGACCCCTGCTCCTGATCTTGGCCTGTCTACTGACCATGTGCCTGCCCACTGATTCAGTACTATGCTTTATTATGTGTGTTGCTGACCTTTGAGTTTGCATACTGAGTGGTAATCGGTTGTGTGACTATTGCAGTTTATGTCTGCCTGCTTCGTAACAATATTCCTGTCTGATAGTTTATGAATGCACAGTGTGACTCCTGCTTCTGACTGGCCTCAGCGTTCCACCACTCTAAGCCATCATTGGCACACAAGTGAGATTGCAACCTGTGAGTTCCCACAGTCATTTTCATCCACACCCTTAGGGGCTTTCATGATGATTGGGTGCTCTTGGATTACAGTTCGCTACAGCAGTTTTGCCATCTATCAGCAACTTTTCTGATAGTGTTCCAGGAGTTTCTCATTTACAATACTGGTGATTATACTTAAAATCATCATTGCTGTTGTCCTGAATCCCTAAATTTGGGTTCAGAACCTACAACCAGACCTTTTTGTGATCAGAACTTAAAGTGATACTAAAGTCTTGTTTTTTTTAGTTCAAAATAACAAACATGTTATACTTACCTGCTCTGTGGAGTAGTTTTGCACAGAGCAGCCCAGATCCTACTCTTCTTGGGTCCCTCTTTGGCTCTCCTGGCCCCTCCCTCCTATTGAGTGCCCCCACAGCAAGCAGCTTGTTATGGAGGCACCCGAGCTGAGCCACAGCTCCCTGTGTCCATTCAGACACAGAGCTCCTGCCTCGTGGCTGACTGAATTTGATTGACAGCAGTGGGAACCAATAGTGGCACTCTGCTGTCTCAGCCAATAAGGAGGGGAGTCTCGGGCAGCCGAGACACTGCTGCAACATCGCTGGATCTAGATGGGGCTAAAGTAAGTATTAATGGGGTGCTGGGGAGGCTGCTGCACACAGAAGGTTTTTTTTAATCTTAATGCATAGAATGCATTAAGATAAGAAAACATCTGCCTTTACAACCACTTTAAGTTTATTTTTTGCTTAATTGCACAACATTGTATAGGATATTCTGCAGGATGTCTGGTGATTTTCTACAGAATCAAAACTACTACATCTAACAATTTCTCCAAGCCAATTACTGCAATAGCAGATCCATAAAAGAAGCAATATGGTTTCCGTCTAGGTTGTTTTTGCACAGAATCCTAGTCACCGCCAAGTTTAGGTTGGTACTTTTTGATTTTGCTTTTTGATTTTTGCTTTCGATAAGGAGTTAGAGAACATTCAATAAGTGATCAAAATGTGTCTAAAAAGAATTCCAAATGCAGCAAAATACTCAGGAAAATTTGGAAATAGCAGTAAACTATCATAATTAATGTTTGTAAACCACCTGGTCACGTCTTCCTAAGCACACCCTCTACTTTGATTTAGTTAGGGAAATTTCGCCCAAGCAGTTAGGAGTGGGAAATGCAAAATCAACTTACATTTTGTGAATCAAAACTAAGATTATATAGAGTTATATAGAGCACACCTAAAATGCCTGCAAAATGCACCTAAAACGAAAAGCACAGATGTGAACTGGGCCTTATACTGGGTACTCAGGGATGATTAGAGGGTAGCGATCTGTTGAACAGCCTGCCAATAGTTTATCACATGTTTTTTTTGTGTTATAAACCAACTGAACAGAATACATTCAAGCAATTAAGAACTGTTGAAGCTTTTCCTGTTTGAGGTCATCGGTAACTTCTTAAACACTATATTTGACAACAAACTGTTCCAAAGGAAATAATAGATAGGGTTACAATTATTAGACAGTTTACAAGCAGTAATAAACATGTTTCAACATTTTCCTAATGTGATAGCATACAGGCGATACTCGAAAAATTAGAATATCGTGCAAAAGTTCATTTATTTCAGTAATGCAACTTAAAAGGTGAAACTAATATATGAGATAGACTCATTACATGCAAAGCAAGATAGTTCAAGCCGTGATTTGTCATAATTGTGTTGATTATGACTTACAGCTCATGAAAACCCCAAATCCACAATCTCAGAAAATTAGAAAAGTGTGGAAGGAAAAGGTGCACAAGCAGCAGGGATGACCGCAGCCTGGAGAGGATTGTCAGGAAAAGGCCATTCAAAGGTGTTGGGGACTTTCACAAGGAGTGGGCTGAGGCTGGAGTCAGTGCATCAAGAGCCACCACACACAGACGGATCCTGGACATGAGCTTCAAATGTTGTATTCCTCTTGTCAAGCCGCTCCTGAACAACAAACAACGTCAGAAGCGTCTTACCTGGGCTAAAGAGAAACAGACCTGGTCTGTAACTCAGTGGTCCAAAGTCCTCTTTTGTGATGACAGCAAATTTTGCATCTCATTTGGAGACCAAGGACCCAGAAGTGCTTGATGCTTGATGTGCAGTGTGAAGTTTCCACAGTCTGTGTTGATTTGGGGAGCCATGTCATCTGCTGGTGTTGGTCCACTGTGCTTCATTAAGTCCAGGGTCAATGCAGCCGTCTACCAGGAGATTTTGGAGCACTTCATGCTTCCTTCCGCAGACGAGCTCTATGGGGATGCTGACTTCATTTTCCAGCAGGACTTGGCACCTGCCCACACTGGCAAAAGCCCCAAAACCTGTTTCAATGACTGTGGGATTACTGTGCTTGATTGGCCAGCAAACTCACCTGACCTGAACCACATAGAGAATCTATGGGGCATTGCCAAGAGAAAGATGAGAGACATGAGACCCAACAATGCAGAAGAGCTGAAGGTCGCTATTGAAGTATCCTGGTCTTCCATAACACCTCAGCAGTGCCACAGGCTGATAGCTTCCATGCCACGCCACATTGAGGCAGTAATTGCTGCAAAAGGGACCCAAACCAAGTACTGAGTACATATGCATGCTTATACTTTTCAGAGGTCTGATATTGTTCTATGTAAATCCTTGTTTTATTGATTGCATGTATATTCTAATTGAGATTGTGGATTTGGGGTTTTCATGAGCTGTAAGCCATAGTCATCACAATTATGACAATTCACGGCTTGAACTATCTTGCTTTGCATGTAATGAGTCTATCTCATATATTAGTTTCACCTTTTAAGTTGCATTACTGAAATAAATTAACTTCTGCATGATATTCTAATGTTTTGAGTATCATGTGCATGTTTTCTGTTTGTTTGGTGTTCATGGTACTGCTTGGATACTCTGAACCGCATGGTACTTATGGGTACTCTGAATCCTTATTAAAAGCTCAGCAAAGACTTATAAACATCTGGGAAACAGCACAGGCATTTGATAAATGGTTGAATTTGCCATCCATGAATACCACATTTTATAGCTTCTCTGCTGCCTGGATACTAAAGAAGTAGAGCAGTGGTCCTCAAGTACCCCCAACAGGTCATGTTTTGGGAATTTCTTTTAGATAAAATAGCTGTCCAAAATACCAAGCCATTGACTCTGATTTAAAGGACATGTGCAAGATAAAGGAAAACCTGAAAACATGGCCTGTTGGGGGTAATTGAGGACTGAAGTTGAGAACCACTGAAGTAAAGTACTTACCAAGACATGGCTGCTCAGAAGACATCAGTATAGAGCAAGGCCTGGGGAACACCATAGAGGCTGGCTTTAAATATTGTCACAAATGCCAAGCAAAGCAGATATAAATACAAACCATTATAAACTACCCTACACCATATGTGCCAACATAATTTGAATGACTAGATGCAGTGCTAAAACATATAGTTACTCATAAAAGGAACACATTACTTGTGCATCAGAAACTAAAACATACCATGAGTGCAAAATTATAGAGAAAGTGCTTAGTGCAACAAACAATGAGATCAAAAACATAAGTTCTTCAGTAAACCATTAGTGATCTAATGAACAGTTCATCGCCGTCAAACCAATTCACAAATGAGCTCTTTGTTTGTGGCTCAAATCAATGATCCCTTTTTTTATCTGTGTACAAACCACCTATGTGCTCCCCCAAATCCCTAAGGTTCACTGTATTAACCTCTCATTTACAGGTCAAATAACGTTATGCATGTACTCCTTCTGTATATCCAAGGTTTCTAAAGCTAATTTTAGATTCCATGTTCTCCTTGCAATGGTTTAAGTCCAACTATCAGCATTATAAATGACAAAGGCAAGAAAGTGCCACATAGTATAAAATCCTTTTTATTAAACATTAAACAAAAATAACAAAAAATGGATATGGCACGATGCTATACCAGAAAAAAATCACTATGCCACGCAGAGGAGGGGACAAATTCAGAATATTAATGAAAAGGGAGAGCTTCTGGATTTTCCATTTAAATACCAGAAAACCAGCAGGTATGAATTTTGAGTGGGATGTGTCCCACTTTTATGAATGAATAGACTTTTCCACTTAGTCATCTTTTACACCAGGCTATATTTTCCTTGTTTTGTATATGCATCTACTGCATGGGTCGCCACTGTCATATTCCCATTTACTAAATATATTTGATTGTGTCCACATTCATGTGGTCTATGATACACAGTTATTAATTAATTAATTAGTTAGTTAAGGGAATTTGACATGGTTCATACTTACAGTTGATACAAAAAAGTTTTTTGTTGCATTTTTTCCTTTGTACTATGTGTCTTTTTTGGGTCCTTTCTTCGTTATCTCTATATTGTACTAATATATTTGGTTGTGGTTTGTGGCATCTACTCCCTTGGTTTTGGTGACTATTTTCTATATGATTGTTTTCCGCATGATGTTGCAATATACACTCACACTTATATATGCATCATGTGTGTTTTCTAATATATGTAGTATATTTTATACACGTTTTGTATACAGTAGTCATCTTGAATGCATAATATTGTTAGAGTTGCCTTTTTCTATTTATTTATTTATATATATTTTGAATTTCTTTTTTCCTGGGGATTTTATAGCCACATTTAACACATCGATATTCAAATATTTACATCTGTACTTCATTTACTTATCTATTTATAATATATGGTACAATATTAGATTATTACGTCCCTTCCCTTCCATTCAGTGAGATTTAGCGGTGTCATCTGACTTGTATGGAAGGTTTTACAAATGACTTCAATTTTTTAGATTGTATATATCTGTTTTTGTGTTGTCACACACATAGACTTTTTAGAATTGTCAGGATTCATTTTAAATTTAGCCATGGTTTGACAACTGTGAAATTTTGTGATTTACCATTAATATACATGTCTTTTGTGTCCTGCTTTCTCGTAGTGTGTGTGGGCATCCCTCTCCAATTAGTCGATTATTGGAAGAATATGTGGATGCCTACATATACTTCAGGGATTGCAGGTCTTTCTTTGGCTATGATTAACCGTCCAATGGAGACGTGAAACGCGTTATCGAAAATCTACTATTGTATACCTACCTTTACCAAAGCCTTTTTTTCCATTTGTTTGGATAGCACCATTTATTTTTTGTTTGGGTAGATTTTCTATAACGTCCCTGTGATGCCAGGACCAGAATTAGTCAAAGCAGACATCACCAGGAAAGAAAGGCACCAACAAAAATATGAAATACTAACCAAAGAATTCATTTTTATTTAGATAGCAAGGGGAAATCTCCCCATTAGGGAGACAGATGACATAAAAACAGAGAGGGGCTTTACAAAGACAACACAGTGGGTGAACAAGGGAGAGACAAAAATACAGTAGACAGAGGGATTACCCCTCTAAAGGGGAACGATAGATTTATTTTTACTTAAGAAACCAATCATAAAGTATAAAAACAACCACGGAAAGAAAGGACCACTACAGACGAAACTGATTAAGACCAGGACCGTAGTGTCCCTGCAATATCTTTTAGATGGGTTTGTTTTTTATTTACCACGATAGGTTTGTTTACCTTTTTTTCCGAAACCATTTCCATCCATATGTTATCATCTAAAAGCTATTGCGCAAAGTGCAGAGGTAACCTGCCAATTAGTATCGGTTTCTTTCTGGACGTTAGGGACTTCATATACATCCGTAGGTGTATAAGAAGGTTATTAGCTGATTAACCTCTCCCTACGGGTGTGTGT
>BLSH010511776.1:802465-816151 GCA_018402905.1 Glandirana rugosa | reverse complement strand
TCCCCACAATTGAGAAGGAATAAGTTTTGAATTTTTTTGTAAAAACCGACCTATATGTGAACTTTTTACATGCCATGGACAAGGTTGAATGTATGTTTAAGTTGAATTCTTATTTGGATGTCTTGTATGGAACAAATATTGGGTCCCTGACGGACATGTAACCGAAGGAGAGGTATTAGAAGACAAAAAACATTATGTGGAAGATCTCGTCGGAAAATTTTGGTAAAATGGAGTCTCCATCTCAACTCGCTTGGAGACCTTCAAGCCCAAGACGACCAGGCCGGCTTGAAGCCCTGTTTCAGGCCCCGTTGTCCGTGCGATCGTTCGGGTTCCGTCCGGACCCGGACCCGGACTTTGTCCCGAAGTTCGGCCGGACCAGCAGAACCCGAACTTCCAGAGGTTCGCTCAACTCTACCTCTGAGGTAAAATGGTTTTAAAAGGCTGCTCTAGAAGGTGTATTACAAAAAACAGAAGATTATGGAGAGGAAGCCAATGTACAGGCAGTCCCTGGGTTATAAACAAGGTATGTTCTGTAGGTTTATTCTTAAGTTGAATTTGTATGTAAGTTGGAACAGGTACCGTACATTTTTCAAGTGTATATCCAGCCAAAAATGTTTTTTTAAGTTTTGAATAAGGAAGAGTTAACACCCCTGTAACATTTGTTTTGCTGTCTGCACTCTTATTCAAAAGATTTAACCTTTCTGTCCCTGTGATAATTGGAATTTGAAAATTTTGGGTTGTTGTTGAACAAGGATTGGTGATAAAGCTTCAGAGGAGACACCTTATTACCATGATAACTCTTACAGGAGTGAATTTCCCATCCTAGAGGTAGATTTCCTCTGTCTTCCTGTTGTCTCCCTCCATTTCTAAATATGAGTCGTATGTAAGTCTGATCTATGTAACTCAAAAACTGCCTGTATATACTGTGACATTATGCAAGGCGAGGTGATCGATGGCCGATATGTGTCGCCTCACATGCGTTCATTTGGAGTGGACTAAGGTGGAATCCAGTCCGGGTTTTACCAGCCACCTTGGCAGGGTTGGCTCCAGACCAGATTTTGTGGTCCACTAGAGTCCACCATCAGGTGGTTTAAATATCCAGGAAGAGAGGAAAGTTTTGCTCTGGCCTGGGACTCAGGAGCCATCAGCCTAAGAGAGCTGATGTATGAAAGTTTGCTTATGGACTGAGACAAAAAGGCTTGCACTGTCTATGTTTTGTGGGTGTCTGGGAGAAGCCCTACACCACTTAGTTAGGAAAACTGAAATGTTTAGTTAGTGCCTGGATGGCGAGGATTTATTTTCTGTTTTTTCATTTGATTTCTACACGCAACCTTTTAAATAAACCTGGCTACAAGTCAGATTTTAAGGAAACCTGACGTTTGGGCTGCCTTTTTCCAGGGAAGGTGATCCCCATTGAGCTAAGCCCCACGCATGGGGGACCCTGTGGGCATCTTCCTGAACATGTAAAAAGGTGGAGGATGTATTAAAAGCACTGTTGCAAGCCACTGCAACCCAGCAGGAGAACAATCGGCAACAACAGGAAGCAAACTGTCAACAACAGGAAACCAATCGCCAATCGCACAGGCCACTGCAGCATAGCAGGAGGAAAATTGCCAGCAGCGTGAGACAAGTCGCCAAGCAATTGCAGCCCAGCAGGTTTTCAGAGGCCCTGATGGAATTAAAGAAGCGGTCTGCAAGACCTTTACCGGTGGAACAGAAAATGGTGCGTGCCAGCTATTTCCTACAGAAGATGACACCTGCAAATGATGTGAAAGCGTACCTAGCAACTTTTGAAAGAGTCGCTGTTCAAGATGGATGGCAAAACGAGCAATGGGCAGGACTGCTAGCGCCTTTTCTGACAGGAGAACCACAAAAGGCCTATTATGACCTGGAATCAGAGGCTGCCCAGGATTATGAGACACTGAAAGTAGAGATGCTTGCACGCATGGGCATCACCATTGCAGTCCAGGCTCAATGAGTGTATCGCTGGTCATACAGTACTGACAAGCCACCCCACTCCAAAATGTTTGATTTGATACACCTCACCAAGAAACCAGAGACTTTGCTGGGCCTTAATATTGTGGAGCGTGTGGTCATGGACCATTATTTACTCCCTGCCACTTTGAGGAAGTGGATCAGCCATGAGGACCTTGAGACCACAAACCAGCTGGATGACCTGCTTGTACGGGAACATATGCAGCAAGCCCAGGAGGCACAGAGAAGGGTCTATAATTGAGGTGCCAAGACCTGGGTCTTCAGCCCTGGTGATAGAGTGCTGGTACTAGTCCCCACCATTGAGAGTAAATTCCTAGCAAAGTGGCAAGATCCCTTTGAAATTATGGAAAGAGTAGGGGAGGTAAACTACAAAGTTTACCAACCAGGGAAAAGGAAAACCAAGCAAATATATCACGTTAATCTCTTGAGACCATGGAAGGACAGAGAGACTTTACTTGTAATGCCAACCCCCCAAAAGGACATGGCCCCATGACCCCTGAAGTACCCATAACTGAAACCTTGACAGTGGCCCCACAGAAGGACGTTAAAGAATTTGTAAATAAGAATAGAGACTTTTTCTCTCACCTGCCCGGACTAACCACAGTTATACAGCATGACATAATCACGGAACCAGGTGTCCGTGTAAACGTAAAGCCCTATAGAATACCCAAGGTCCGGTGTGAAGGAGTTACAAATAAAGTAAAGAACATGTTAGAGCTGGACATGGCAGAGGAGTCCCACAGTGACTGATCCAGTCCCATAGTATTGGTCCCAAAACCAGATGAAACAATAATATTTTGTAATGATTTCAGAAAGTTAAACTGCGTGTCCAAATTCGATGCGTACCCAATGCCTCGGGTCGACAAGCTTGTTGACAGATTGGGTAGTGCCCGGTATATAATTACATTAGATCTCACTAAAGGTTATTGGCAGATACCCCTAACAGAGTCGGCAAAAGAGAATACTGCGTTTTCTACCTCCGAGGGGTTCTTCCAGTATAAGCGGATGCCTTTTGGCTTGCATGGTGCTCCTGCCTCATTCCAGAAAATGATGGATAAGTCCTTAAGACCACATCGCCAATACACAGCCACCTATTTGGACAATGTAGTAATCCACAGGCCAGATTGGGAATCCCATTTGCCCCAGGTACAAGCAGTAGTAGATTCCCTTAGGAAAGCAGGACACACAGCCAACCCCAGAAAGTGTGCCATAGGCTTGGAGGAGGCCAAATACCTTGGCTATATTACTGGTGCGGGTATCAGATCGCTGCCCTCCTCATTAACGGGTACCGAGGACCCCTCTGATCTCACTGCGCACTTGTCACTAACGCAACAATACCACTCTCAGCTGCTTCCAGCACAAAGATTTCCCAGCTTGCGGGACCACCGTCTAAGTGCCAGCCACCTGACAGAGATTGTTACCAGGCTAATTCAAGCAATTAACGCTTTCAGTGCCACCACTTCTGGATGCCAGCCAGAAGATCCATATTTTAGCAATACCAATATGATTTTAGAATAACCACCTGTAACACACGCTGTCACCACAGACAAGAATATTCAGATGAGTTATTTTAAACAGTAGCACTCTTCAAAGGAACAGATTCATGATAGCTTGTATTAAGAGCTTTGGGGACAAGATTAACACTTTTCAGAATAAGGTTTAATAATGAAAAGGTCAAGTTTGGGTGCAGTAAAATATTTACAGAAAAAATTATGTTACAAAGCAATAAGAGACATAATACACAGCAGCAACTGAGACAAAAAATTACTTGCTTTTAAATGTCCGTGATCAATCAGAGATTCGATGATGATCTCATGGGTTCTCGTATGTTTATTATTTGATGGTAAGGTGAGAACTCAGAGCTGTCTTTCGCATTCCCTTTTTCTCTAGGTAAAAAGGGAATGCGAAGGCTGTATGCCCCTGACCACTCACATGGGTAAAGAGGGCCCCTGGCTGTCCAGGGCGGACCGTGTAATAACAATCTTCCCTAATACACAATTTCTGTACCGAGATTTATATTTGCCAATATGTATAAGGTGCATTCCTGAAACTGATCAATTATAGTCCAGTATGAATTTTGCATTCCACCAAGTCTAAACATGACAGCCGTGTCGTTTTGGTGACCCTGGGAAGAGGATAAACTATCCGTGGCTTCCCTTATAAGTGAATACATTGGTGTTAGGGTTTGTTTAAAACGGTATGCCTTCCCTCATACAGATATACACGTGTTATTAATGTCACACGCCTAACTGGAGTTATGAACTGTGGGTATTTTTTCTACCTTTTCATGTTGATTTTAGGGTTACTGAAAGGTCGCAGCTGGCTGCAGAGATTTATGGCTTTATGATTCGGCTTGCAAAACATTTCTCCAGACTGCATGGCGTGAGATTTATGGCTTTACGATTGGGCTTGCAAAACATTTCTCCAGACTGCTTGGCGTCTGTTAGAAGACCCAGCATTCCTAAGTTGTGGGGAGGGGGGAAAGAAGACTGAGGGCTTTTGTCCTACTTTCAAATTATAATGGCTTACTTGTGAATAAAATTGTTGACAGTTTTTCATGCGTCCAGCATGTGATATCATCACAGTCGGGGGCTGATCAAACCTCAGATCAATAAAATTGAGGCAGTTCAAAAGTAGCCCTGACCTATTAATAAAAAGCAAGTTTTTGCATTTCTTGGGATCACAGGGTACTACAGGTGCTTTATTCCCAATTTTGCCACCATTGCAGCCCCACCGACAGACCTGGTGAAGGGTAGAGGGTCCATCATGATCAAGTGGAATCCGGAGGCAGAGAAGGCATTTCAATTGTTGAAGCAAGCCCTTTGTGCACAACCTGTGCTCGTGACCCCAGATTTTACAAAGGAATTTGTGGTACAGAGGGATGACTCTGATGTGGGACTGGGTGCTGTACTATCCCAGGTCAGAGACGGATAGGAGCACCCGGTGGTCTATCTTAGCAGAAAACTCAACAGACATGAGAAAAACTATGCCATTGTTGAGAAGGAATGTTTAGCTATTAAATTGGCCTTGCATGCCCTGAAATATTACCTATTGGGAAGACCATTGAAATTGGACACTAACCATGCCCCTCTTCAGTGGATGTGTGATAACAAGGAGAAAAACAGTCGGATGACAAGGCGGTTCCTCGCTCTGCAAGCATTTAAGTTCACAGTGGAGCATAGAGCGGGAAAACTCCAGAATAATGCAGATGCCCTTTCCCGGGTTCACTGTCTGGTTGGGACAGTTGCTCAGCCACTTGAGCAGAGCGGGGAGGATATGTGACGTTATACAAGGCGATCAATTGATAAAAAGTGTCACCTTGCCATCCAGACTGGGTTTTACCAGCCACCTTGGAAGGGTTGGTTCCAAACCAGATTTTGTGGTCCACTGGGGTCCACCATCAGGTGGTTTAACCACTTCAATACCCGGCACTTACCCCCCTTACCGCCCAGACCAATTTTGAGCTGTCAGCACTGTTACACTTTGAATGACAATTGAGTGGTCATGCTACACTGTACCCAAACAAAATTTTTATAATTTTGTTCCCACAAATAGAGCTTTCTTTTGGTGGTATTTGATCACCTCTACTGTTTTTATTCTTTGCGCTACAAATACATTTTCTCCATCACAGATGGACACTGATGAGGCTGCACAGATGGGCACTGATGAGGCAGTACTGATTGGCACTGATGAGGCGGCACTAATGAGGTGGCACTGATGGGCACTGATGATGAGGCACTTATATGCAACACTGATGGGCACTGATAGGCGGCACTGATAAGTAGCATTGATGGGCACTGATAGTTGGCATGGATATGCAGCACTGATGGGCACTGATGGGCACTTATAGGCAGCACTGATGGGCACTGATAGGTGACACTGGTGGGCACTGATAGGTGGCACTAGTGGGCACTGATAGGTGGCACTGGTGGGCACTGATAGGTGGCACTGCTAGAGGGCACTGTTAGGTTGTTATTCTCTGGGGGTCTAGGGTGGCATCTGAAATTGGCATCTGGTGGCATCCATGTTGGGCACTGTGCCCCTTACCTGGGGGTCTAGGGTGGGCTCACTGATCGGCTCCCTGGTGGTCCTGGTTGGCTCCCTGGTGGTCCCTGGGTGGGCTCTCCCTGGTGGTCCCTGGGCAGGCTCCTTGGTGGTCTAGGGTGACGATCCTAGGGGGGGCTGCGCTGATAAACAATCAGCGCAGACCCCCCTGCAGACGCAAGCAGAGGAAAAGCTGATAAATGGCTCTTCCTGTTTACACTGTGACCAGCCGTGATTGGTCACAGCTGATCACGTGGTAAAGAACTTCCGATGGAAGCTCTTTACCGAGATCGGTAATGCGGTGGGCCAGACTGAAACACCGCACCACTGATCGCCGCAATGTGAACCCCCGCAGGCGCGTGACTGCGAGTTATCCTGAAGACGTCATATGATGTCCATGTTGACGGTACCACCGCCCAGCTGTCATTTGTCTATAGGGCGGGCAGGAAGTGGTTAAATAACCAAGTAGAGAGGCACGTTTTGCTCTGGCCTGGGACTCAGGAGCCATCAGCCTGCGAGAGCTGACGTATGGAAATTTGCTTATGGACTGAGACAAAAAGGTTTGCACTGTCTATGTTTGTGGGTGTCTGGGAGAAGCCCTACACCGCTCAGTTAGGAAAACTGAAATGTTTAGTTAGTGCCTGGATGGTGAGGATTTATTTTCTGTTTTGTTCATTTGATTTCTACATGCAACCTTTTAACCTGGCTAGTCAGATTTTAAGGAAACCTGCCATTTGGACTGTCTTTTTCTAGGGGAGGTGATCCCCATTGAGCTAACTCCCCAAAATACATACAATATATTTTACTCAGTAGCTACTTTATTAAAGCTTACCTCCAGGCAAACAGGGGTTTTACCTGTCGAAAAATATGTATTCCTTATCAGCCAGTCCAATTACATGCAAGAGACTGTTCACGTCCAGGGCTGATCAGGTGAGAGGTCACAATTAGCTGTAGGAGCCGGCAGCTTCCCATTGCATTCCATAGGGCTGCCTCCTACAGCTGATCTCCGGGAACCCCCACTGGGGTTCACACATGTAATTGATGTTGAGCCAATTTGCAAGTGTAAATGTGGTCTTACACAGCCCTGCCATACAGCAGAACCAGGGCAGTGATCTGATTTTCTCTGCTGCAGATTTTACAATACAATCAGGTCACCTCCCTGATCCCAGCCTACTGAGTGGACAGTAAAGGAGCAGCAACAGATTTATGAGCTTATCCCTCTGCTCACTCCGACTGCCACATGTTGCATGTTATCACATGTGCACTGCAGCAGACCTGATTGTTTCCCCAGAATAGCCTGAATTCTTCATGATCTGATATGTTTATGCCTGTAAATCTCCCATTCCACCTCCTACTGTATTGACAGGGATTTGTGGCTTGTACTCTGAAGTTACTGTCATGATCATGGGACCAGCTTGAGTTGAAGCTTGTGGACAAAGCATATTGTCTTGCCAGGAGTAGTCATTTGAAAATGGGTAGAGTAGAGTACATCGCAGTGTTGGGTGCACTTGATCAGCATCAAATGAAACTGTTATTAAAGGACCTAGCGTGTGTCTAGAAAATATCCCCCACCTCATTACACCAACGCCAGCCTAAATTGTTTGCAAAAGACAAAATGGATCCATGGATTCATCCTGAGTATACCATATCTTGACCCTACCATCTGAATATGGCAGTAGGAATAGAAATACATCAGACCAGGGAACATTTTCAGATGTCCAATTATTGCTGCTAGCCTTATTTTCCTGTTCTTAACTGATAGGAGTGACTTTTTGGAATAGTTTTCTGCTGCTATAGCTCATGCTTTTCATGGTTTGGCATTTTGTGCTTTCAAACATGGCCTTTTTAGCAGCTGTAGACTTTCATAGTCTGGCTGTTCTCCACTTACAACCTCCTCAAAAACAGTAAATTACACTGCTTATGTAAAAGGGCATAATGTTAATTTAGTACAGCAGAATGGAAAATACATATCATCCTAAACCCCTAAAAACAATTAACGTACCTAAATAAGATGTTTAAGTGATATATGGGGGCTATGGTTATATGTCTTTTTAACACTGCTGCATTAAATAATTAATGTCTTTTTACATAAGCAGTGTGGCTTATTGGTTTTTTGAGGAGATTGTGGTAGTTTGACATTTGCATTTTCTATTCTTGCTGGGTGAAGCAATTTTGTGTTTAGGGAGATTTACTCTCTGTCCTTAATCTCCCCAAAATCGATGCCTATGGGGAGAGCAGTATGCCTTATTGTTTTTTGAGGGGGTCGTAGTAGTTTCATATTCAGATTGTCCTTGGCCAGCACACAAGGTGGTTTGGTTCTCATTTCTATTCATTCTAACTGGATAGAACAGATGCTTCTTGCACAGTTTTCTGTAAATTATAGTATAATATAGATAGTATAGTTCATAAAAATCCCAGGATTTCAACAGCTTTTGGAAAGGCGCAAAATAACACCAAAGGCAGACCACACATCTTCTTTATGGTAATGTTTGGTTGAACAACAACTGGACCTTTATTTCTGCATGCTTTATGTACTGAAGTGCACCCATATGACTTTCTGTTTGGCCAACTGTGCTAGCAACCACTGTTACCCAATTGCCACAGTAGATTTGCCATTATCAGAATGTTAAGAAAAAAGTAAATATTTTTCTTTAAAGCAGTAGTAAACCACGAAAAAAAAAAGTTGGGCTCCTGCAGGATAATTTCATAATGTGCTAGTATGCATTACCATCAACGCTGCCGGGGCTTCCATCTTCACTCAGTCCTGCTTCGAGGTTTGCGGTCTTCAGCAGTTTGAATGGCAATGCTGCGATGATGTCACTCTTGTGCATGTTTACAGGAGTCATGGCTGCAGTACAGAACTCTGAATGGACATCACCGTCCATTCAGAATGCCGGTGATGTAGCCAGCTGCTTCTAAAGTAAATATCTTCTAAAGAGTGCATGTTTAGGAGATATTTATTCTGCGTAAAGGTAATCTTTATTAAAGGCTTACCTGTAGGTATAAATAAAAAAGCAGACTACCCATATGGTAAATTGGGTGGCACAGTGGTGTAGTGCAGTGTTTCTCAACCTTTTACAGCGAAGTACCCCTGCAAGTCTAAAAAAATTTCCTAAGTACCCCAGTTTTGAGAAAGTAAAGGGCACTGATAGATGGCACTAATAGGCAGCACTAAAAGGGGGCACTAAGGAGGCACTGATAGGAGGAACTTATGAGGCTGCACTGATGAGGCTGCACTGATAGGAGGCACTGATAGGCTGCACTAATAGGCTGCAGTGAAAGGAGGCAATGATAGAAGGCACTGATAGGCTGCACTAATAGGAGGTACTGATAGGAGGTACTGATAGGCTGCACTGATAGGAGGCACTGATGGTTGGGCATAATGGCATGTGTACTTCCTGAGCAGGCAGGACTCACATTTTTTTCCTGTCTGCGCGATGGGCTCCATTGATGACAGGGCCCCAGGCAGCTGTCGCTGGCCTGACACCCCCCCCACACACTGCGTACCGCTTCCCCCGTTGGTGGCACAATGCCGCGCAACACGACTACAGCCGGGACTGTATGTGTGCAGGAGGCAGGACTCGGGAGACAGAGCAATGGGCGTACCCCCTGCCTTGGTGCACGTACCTCTAGGGGTACACATACCACGGGTTGAGAAACCCTGGTGTAGTGGATAGCACTTTCACCTGGCAGCAAAAGGGTCGCTGGTTTGAATCCCAACCATGACACTACCTGCCTGGAGTTTGCATGTTCTCCCTGTGCCTGCGTGGGTTTCCTTCCACACTCCAAAGACCTCTGATAGGTAAATTAGATCCTGTCTAAATTGGCCCCAGTATATGTATGAATGTGAGTTAGGGACCTTAGATTGTAAGCTCCATGAGGATAGGGACTGATGTGAATGTACAATCTATATGTAAGGTGCTGTGTAAATTGACAGCCCTATGTAAGTACCTGAAATAAATAAATAAAAATAAACATGGAGGAGAACTATCCTTCGACAGCCCATATGTGAAAATCAGCACTGGACTGGAGTCCTAAGCCTGGTATACTTGTAAAGTTTTTTTGTTTCGTTCAAACCAGGGAACTGATTGAGAAAAAAATCCTGACAGATCACTGTACTAACACAAGCAATGTGAGTGCGGCGATCTCCCATGATGTGCCTTTGTACTCCGACTGGGGCACAAGCAAGCCCGGTGAGTTCTCTCTCATAATATGTGGTTTAGTACTGTTATACTGCAGATACAGTAATTCATCTGGGAGAGCATTATCTTTATACAGCACATGTCCATAACAGAAATACAGGGCTTAGAATCCATAGAAATCAGCCGGATATTTAGGATGCTGATAACCCATTGAGAGATCCCACTGCGGAGGTTCTCAAACAAGGTCAAGATGACAGCTCTGGGTCAATCAAACTTTTATTTCGGAAAATGGAGAAAAGCATGATTAAAGAAATAAAATCATTTTGGGAAGACCTATTGTCAGTGGCATAGACTCTGTGTATTCCCGTGCGGGTGAGTATATAGACTTTTTTCTACAGCCCGTTGTCCAGGCTCTCCCGTCCTACCTAAAGGACAGTAGAGATCTTTTGGTTGAGCTTGAAAAGGTTAGAGTAAATGAGGATACATACATTGTCACCATAGACATTGAGTCCCTTTATACAAACTTATGTCATTCAAATGTTCTAACCACCACCAGAAGATTCTTAGATGGAAAAACCGAACTACGGGAAGAACAGAAGGATCTGATTATGGAGCTGTTGGCTCTAGCCATGCCTAATAATTATTTCTGGCATGAGGGCTCATACTATAAACAAATTAAGGGCGTAGCGATGGGGGCCAAATATGCCCCCAGCGTAGCGAACATCCTCCTGGGTGCATGGGAAGAAGATAACATCTATTCTAAAAATATCCCGCACCTGCAGTATTATAAACGATACATAGATGACATCATCGTACTGTGGGAGGGACCTATTGACACATTACACGCATTTCTTGAGACTATGAACAGCAATGAATACGGCCTACAATTTACAGCGAGCTGGAGTAAAACTGAAGCTAACTTTCTAGATTTGGTACTCATGAAGGATAGCAGCCATTTGAATACCAAAAACCTTTTTTAAGGGGACAGACAGAAATGGGTATATTCCCACAGCAAGCTGTCATCACCCTACATGGCTGAGGGGGATCCCCAAAGGCCAATTCACCATGATCAGGAGAAATTGCACTTCAGTTAGGGACTATGAACAACAGTCTGAGATACTTATACAAAGATTCAAAGAAAAGGGTTATCCAGAAGGGAACCTCAAAGGAACCAAGGAAAAAGTAAAGCATCTGGATAGAAGTACTTTGTTTAAGCCGGCAAAAGAATCTCACCAGAATGATGGATGCCCAGCATTTATTACTACGTTTGGACGCAACTACAGGTCACTGGAAAAAATCATAAATAAACACTGGTCCATTCTACTGCAGGATTTCAACACTTTGAAAAAAATCATTCCAAAAAAAACACAATTCATATATAAGAAGTTGCCATCTCTGAGAAATGGCCTAGCCCCCAATGTCATCAATCCCCCAGTCAAACCCTCAACTTTCATGGATATGAAGGATTTCTTTTATTGCAAGAGATGCAAGGCTTGCCGCACCACCTCACATAATAAGAGGAGAGTTGAAAAATGTGCTTCTCATAGTACAGGACAGGAGTATGTGATTAACAAATTTATTTGATGTAAATCTACACATGTCACATACATTGTAATCTGCCCATGTGGGTTACAATATGTGGGCTGCACCACTAGAAGCCTTAGCACACGCATAGCAGAACACCTCAATAATATAAAGAAAAAATTCCCCAAACATTCATTATCCAATCATTTTAGAATATTCCATAACGCTGACCCCTCACAGGCCAAGTTTTTTGGAATAGATAGAATCACACCGCACTGGCGAGGAGGGAATATGACTAAAATGATTTCCCAAAATGAGACAGAATGGATATACAGATTAGACACTATATATCCCCTGGGTATTAATGTAGACATTGATCTCAATTGCTATTTATCTATTTTTTTAATTTGACTGCTCTGGTATTCCATAGGGTCTATAAAATGTTATGTTTTCCCTTCCTTTCCTCTATGACCAGTACTTCCTCACTGGCCATATTAATTAATAATTAATTATATTTTAAGAGAAAGGAAGGGAAAAAAAAAAAGAATTTTTTTTTTTGTTTTTCCCATGGAGTATTATAATATAATTAATTCACTAACTTTTATTCATATTTTATTCATATTCATTCATTCATTTTTTTAGCACAGGATGTCCATGCATTATTTTTGTGCTGCTTTGGCTATTTTTCAAATTTTTATATATTTATTTTTTTATAATTTTGGATATTCTAATTAGATTCATAATTTTCCTTATTTTTAATATTTTTTTTCATTCCACTTTTTACTACGGTATCTTGCCCTTCCTCTTTTCAGTATGGAGTTTCTATGTCCATTGGGCTTTCCTTGCTGTGCAATAGTGTGCATGTGATGTCCACGGCAGCCACCAGGGGAGCCCATCCCATGGCATAGCACTCACTGATCATTTTATTTATTTATTTTTTTTTAACAAATATAATTCCTTCCGCATATTTCCATTGTAAAGTTCGGCTGGTGGGACTTCTTATCTGGCATCTGCGGAACGTTATTAACAGTAAACCACCAATGAGGATGACGATTGGCTGTAGACGACAGCGAAGTATTATAAGTAGGAAGTGAGGAGACAGGGATCACATGACCCCTTGATAACGTCAGCTTGTATGTTGACGAAACGCCGCGTCGGGAAATGAGACCGTGACTCGCCACTTCCGCTGTCAGCAATACAGGGAGACTCTCTCTATGTCCCCTGGTTTTACTCTGCACAGTATTGAGTGATTTTATCTGGAATGTTTTGCACCGTTCGTTGAGGAATAAAGTTTTTGCATACTTCACGATTGGGCCACCCTTGCTTTTTTTGTCATCCTTGCAGGTTCTGTGAGACCAGGATTCATCCCTTTCATCACAACACCAGCTGTCCCAGGACGCAGGAGGATTCCGACACACACCCACTGACAACAGGCGGTGATTGATTCCTGTGATGGGAATCCATTGTATCTGGTAAGTGGGGTGTGTGACTAGGGTGCCT
This sequence comes from Glandirana rugosa, assembly GCA_018402905.1. Lineage (NCBI taxonomy): Eukaryota > Metazoa > Chordata > Amphibia > Anura > Ranidae > Glandirana > Glandirana rugosa. The sequence goes on along the minus strand of BLSH010511776.1, from coordinate 802,946 downwards.
GGTGAAGGAGCACATGAGACGGCATTTCTTTCTTCTGATACACTGGTTTTTAGCATGCTGCACCATTGCGGTGTATTGTAACTAGAGTTGAGCGAACACCTGGAAGTTCGGGTTCTGCTGGTCCGTCCGAACTTCGGGACAAAGTCCGGGTCCGGGTCCGGACGGAACCCGAACGATCGCACGAGCGAGTTGAGATCAATGTTATGTGGCGTTACCACGTCGTACGATTTTTGGTCACATAGTCTTCTTTCTTTACGGCAGAGTACACGAGGAAGTGGTCCGTGGGATCAGTGTGTGGGGTGAATGGTCTATGTTACCTAAGGGTAGTGTCCTTAGTTAGTGGCGGACAACAGTCACCCACACACAGCCTTAGGAGGACGCAGGACCCTGTCGACCACAACACTACTTTCCCTACTTAGGACCAGAGTGTCTTGGACGTTCCTACTGTTTTTTTCGTTCCCACCGGGTTAGCACTTCATAC
>BLSH010511776.1:724753-734818 GCA_018402905.1 Glandirana rugosa | reverse complement strand
CATGTCGGACCATTTTGACACTTTTTTGGGACCATTGGCATTTATACAGCGATCAGTGCTATAAAAATGCACTGATTACTGTGTAAATGCCATTGGCAGTGAAGGGGTTAACCTGCAGGGGGCGCTCTAAGGGTTAACTGTGTTCCCTGGGCGTGTTCTTACTGTAGGGGGACTTGCCTAGCTGGGGAAAGGAAGTTATCACAGCCTTCATGTACGAGAAGGCTGTGATCACTTCCCTTCCCCCTCACACAGAGCGGAGGTCCGTGTTTACATACACGGACCTCCGCTCATTCGCTCCGGGGGGGGCATCGCGGGTGGCCGGCGGCAATCGAAGCCGCCGCACCCGCTCCCTGGCCCCCCCCGAACACAGTGAGCGTGCGCGCGCGCCTCCGGCGGCGCGCGCGCGCTCACAGTATCTCTGTTACAGAGCCACTTTGCCGCCGTCAATCTCCGATCGGCGGTCGGCAAGTGGTTAAACAAAGCTTCTAATTCATTCCCTGGTTATCTCTCGCCTTGACTACTGCAACTCAATCCTCATTGGATTACCTTTACATAGGCTACCCCCCCCCCCTTCAGTCAGGGTTGGATTAACATAGGGGCTATTTTAGCTGCAGCTCCAGGCCCCTACCTTAAGATAGGCCCAGCCCAGCCCAATGATGTGAGTGAGTCACTAATACTGCCCAGCCCTGCTCTGTATACAGGCGGTCCCCTAGTTACAAACACCCGACTTATGAACGACTCCTACTTACAAATGGAGGGAGACAACAGGAAGTGAGAGAAAATCTACCCCTAGGAAGGGAAATTCACTCCTGTAAGAGTTATTATGGGAAAAAGGTGTCTCCACTGATGCTCTACCACCAATCCCTGTTTCCACAACAACCCACAATTTTCAAAATCCAATTATCACTGGGACAGGAAGTGAGGTGAAATCTTCTGAACAGAAACTCAGACAGCAAAACAAACATTACAGGGGTGTTAACCCTTCCCTATGCTATCCAAAAAGCTTAAAAATTGTTTTTTTGGCTGAAGCTACACTTAAAAATGTACCTGTTCCCACTTACAAACAAATTCAACTTAAAAACAAACTTACAGTCCCTATCTTGTTTGTAACCCGGGGACCACCTGTACAGTGTACACATGATTGATATGTAAATTGCTGCAGCATATTTAATTTGTTTTAACAAAAAATCGTTTGCACTTTTGTTTTATTTATTTCCATAAAAAGGCCCACTAAAATCCTCAGCACCAGGCCCATGATGCACTTAATCCGGCCCTGCCTTCAGAATGCTGCTGCCAGACTCATCCACCTTGACAGACACCTCGCTCAGTGTCTGCCACCCACCCCTCTCCACTAATCTCTCCACTGGCTTCCACTCACCCAACTAATAAAATTCAAAGTACAAACAACAACTTACAAAGCCATCCAGAACTCTGATCCCAGCTACATCTCTAACCTAGTCTCAACATATCAACCAAACCACTCTCTTCAGTCCTCCCAAGATCTCCTACTCTCTAGCTGCCTTGTCATCTCCTCCAATGCTTGCCTCCAGGACTTCTACCGAGCTTCTCCCATTCTTTGGAACTCCTTACCTAAATCTGTCCGACTATCTCCTAATCTATCCATCTCTCAACGATACCTGAAAACCCTACTCTTTAAACTTTTTACTTTCTCCATCAGCTCATCTCTCACAGCTATTACCTTTTGTATCACTTGACTCTCCCTCTTAGATTGTAAGCTCTAATGAGCAGGGTGAGCAGGGCCCTCTAATTCCTCTTGTACTAAATTGTATTGTAATTGTAATGTCTGCCTTCATTTTGTAAAGCGCTGTACAAACTGTTGACACTATACAAATTCTATATAATATTAATAATAATAATACTACCGGATTGCGCAAGGGAAAGGTCCTTGATCTCAGGTCACTTAGAAGACTTAGAAGACTGGCCAAACAGAAATACCAATTCTATAGATATATCAGCTGTGTTTGCCTGGAGGTCAGCTTTAACCGGTTCCACACCGCGCGCTGTATATTTACGGTGGCGGTGTGGACGATGAGCGCGAATCGCCGTAAAAGGCGGCAATTCGCGCAGGCGCAGCTAGGGGGCGATCGCACGCCGGCGCGCTCTCATGCCCGACACACCCGATGTCCGCTGGCGAGCCGCGATGAGCTGCTACAGCCAAAGAGCGGGGAACCGCCGATGTAAACACGGCTGTTCCCGGCTCTTTCAATGGGGACATAGGAGATCTACTGATCTCTGTCACTGGAATCAGTTAGATCTCCTATGTCCATGTTAGCCCAGCCCCCCTACAGTTAGAACACGCCCAGGGAACACTGTTAACCCCTAGATCTCCCCCTGCAGATTAGCCCCTTCACTGCCAATGACATTTATATAGTAATCAGTGGACATTTACATTTCTGATCGCTGTATAAATGTCATTGGTCCCAAAAAAGTGTCAAAAATGTCCGACATGTCCGCCCCAATATCGCAGTACCGCTAAAAGTCGCAGATCGCCGCCATTACTAGTAATAAATAAATAAATAAAAACCCCAAAAATTAATTCTCATCATTCGTAAACGCGGCCACTTTTACGCAAACGAATCAATAGACGCTGATTACAATTTTTTTTACCAAAAATACAAGGAAGAATATAAATCGGCCAAAACTGATGAAAAAAATTTTTTTTTATATTTTTTTTTGGATTTGAATTTTAGCAAAAAGTAAGAAATATTGGTTTTTTTTTGCAAAATTGTTGCTCTTTCTTTGTTTATAGCGGTGATCAGAAATGACGCAGAGGTGATCAAATACCACCAAAAGAAAGCTCTATTTGTGGGGAAAAAAGGATGCAAATTTTGTTTGGGTACAACGTCGCACGACCGCGCAATTGTCAGTTAAAGCGACACAGTGCCGAATCGCAAAAAGTGCTCTGGTCCTAACATGGGAAATTCTTCCGGGCTGAAGTGGTTAAGAAGCCAAGAAATTAGTGAGTCGTGAAGTAATCCAATCCGGAGGAGTTAAATTTAGGAATTAGCTGAAAAAAGATTTAGATTATACTTAACACATATAGGAGTCAGGGGCAAGTCTAGTGTCATTTAGCTGTCACTTAGCTGTCTCCTTACTTCAGTCCTTTCTAAAGTCCTACATTTTTTGGTAATTGGTCATTGACCAACTCCACCTGCCTATGTGAAGTATCACAATTGTATAACTATGCAAGAAATCTTTCACACTGGTAAGGCTGGGTTCACACATATGCGATGCAGGAACCAGAGCAATTCCTGTGTGGGTTTGAGCATTGAATGCCATTTACAAGCAGTTCACACTGCCCTCTGCGAACCATTGCGGGTGTCAATAGCAAGTTAATGACACCCCCAGAATGGTTCGCAGATCACAGTGCGAACTGTCAAATGGTACCGGAATCAGATCACATGGGTGTGAATACCTATGTGATGTCATTTCAGTGCAGACCAAAAAAGGGTCCTGCACCATTTTGGTACGAATGCGATGCGATTTCAGCCATACAGTTTGTATGGCTGAAATCGCATTGCACAGACATCGCATGTGATCTGCACAGCAATGCGCCAGTGATCTGCACCAGTGTGAACCCAGACTAAAGGAAAAAGCTAAATAGGTATAGAAGTGCTTCTTATACATTAGTGTTGGAAGTAAATGTCATTATCAAACAAGACTTACCCCTCGCCATCCAAAATTTATTTTCTTGTGGCTTCCGCTATGTTGCTTATTTTTAAGTTTGAAATTATTAAGTTAGAGGATAGCTGAGTTTCTGTGGAAGTACTTACAGTATTTTAATGCTTCTCTGTAAGTCTTGATGCATTGTCGACAGTTCTATAAAGATAGCCACTGACTGCTGTAGCACCCCCTGACACCCCAAAGGCAGGATGGCATTTCACCCCGTGGCTGAGTCTATGGCTAAAATGGAGGATTGAGAAGGAATATTTGGTGCCAGGAAAGAGTTTTATCGCAGAGCGGATTAGGGGGTTCGCAGATACCAGGCAGATCACTTAGAGACTCTTCATATCCAGATCAATGTCTAGCTTCACAGAGTGAGAACCTTAATGCAGCCCTGTAAGTATGTTCCCAATTTTTAGTGTGTTCTCCAAGTGAGTCACCAGGCCCTTCTGAGACACCGGCCTTCCTGGCTCTCTCAAACAAGCGGCCTCCCCTGGATTTTTCTCCTTGACCACGCTGTCTCCACACCAGGCAGGACAGCTTCAGGACCACTTCAGCACATGTTCGGCTCCAAGCAGGCTATTGGGCCTAACAGCAGAGCTCCATCCAGCAGCACCTCCCCAGACTTCAGCCCATGGGGAGAGTGCACATGGCCTGTCCCAAATATTTATATCCTCATCCTGCATGCACAAGTGGCCTAAACCTCCTACTGCATTGGCTGAAGGAAATATTAATATTCATAACTCGGTCTTGTTTATGAAATGTCATACTATGACCAGTGGTACTAGTGACACCTACTGGTGATAGTGAGATATCACAACCCAAATGGAGCTTAGGGAAGAACTAGGTGAAGAACTACTCAATTAGTCTTCACTGATCTCGGACTACCACCCAGCCAACAACTAAATTTAGCTAGCAGCCTTTGTTTAGAACAAGGACTACACCACTTGTTTTAATCAGTAAAGGATATAACACTGGTCAAAATGGCAACCCACCAGTACAGATGAGCAAACCCTAGAAATTCTTAAATTTTTGGAATTTGTGATTTCTAAACCAAAATACCCATTGGTTCAATGGGAATATGAACCAGGCTCCAAAAAAGGTGTGTATTGCAGAGCAAAAAATGATGCAAAACTACAGAATGGTTTGGGAAACAGGAGCTATTGCATTCTGATGCTTCACTCATTGTGCACCAGACCTGAGAAGCATATTGTCCTCTCTCAGTGTAACCACTTTTTATTGGCTGCTGCACACCTTGTCCCTGGCCCAACTTCAATCCCCCAACCATCACTCACACCGCTTCCCACAGCACAGTTCCTTGACAGCATCACTGGAGATGAGGGACACATACCTCCCTTTTACTCAGCTTCTCAATTGCAGAACACAATATCATCCTTATCAGCAGACCAGGCACTCACTTGATCATGTACAATTTAAGTATATTTTATTCCCAGACAGAATAACTTGCCACAATTTTGTGGCAGTGTTGAATTGAAAGTGTTAACTTGCTGCACATTTTCACTGGCAAGCTGTACACTTGCAGAGCACTTGAAGAACAAGTTCTAGTTGACACTTTTCCAAATTCAGTCACAGTGACCCCTGTGGTGGGATGACTATTGCACAACATAGCTAAACCTGAATTTTTAAAGAAAGTTAATCTGGAGTCCTAGCAATAGCTTAGCAAGTCATTTTCAAACCTGAAGCTCAACAGCTTGCTATCTGAATTATTACTTGAACAGCAAAACACAGACAACAATAACCACCCAACAGAATTTCTAGCACCCACCCACCCTATCCAAAACAAGAAAAATTATTTTGGTTGGAGTTCTGTTTTTAAAGTCAATCTACCCAAAACTGATATTTTAGTATTTCTTAACATGGCCTTAGAGGGTTCTTTTGGTCAGCCAGCAGGCTGAAAGAAAAAATAAATGGATTCCTCTATCCACCCAAATGAGGTGGATGGAGGAATGCCCCTGCTGGGACACTGATTAGCTGCATCAAAGAATCGGGTGACCAAATGATCGACTTCTGTAGCGTAGGGATGACCACACTACTCTGTCCCACTTAGAGGTATTTTTTTCTGTGGTGCATTGATCTGCATAATGTTATTATTGCTCTTTAGTATGTTGACGTAGTGCCAGTTGTGGGCTAATAAAACTGGTTTACTATCCAATGTTGGTTTCTCCTTCTGCCCTCCCCTCCTATATAGTGCTAGTTAGATCAGTACTAGCTAGACCCTTCCAGGTTCTTCCATGTTCCCTCATTCACTGTTAGTACTGCAGACACAGGGTTTAGGAAAGCGATTGTCTTCTAATACTTCAAAAGACCGGAAAAACATCCCCTGTTCTCTAATAAGCTGAAGTAAAATTGTGTTGGATTCAACTTCTGTGTCTTATTGAAGAGTTAAGCTGGTAGGCATACTGCCTGGACACAATGGGGAGATTTACTAAAACTGGTGCACGCAGAATCTGGTGCAGCTGTGCATAGAAACCAATCAGCTTCTAACTTCAGCTTGTTCAATTAAGCATTGACAATAAAACCTAGAAGCCGATTGGTTACTATGCACAACTGCACCAGATTCTGTGGGCACCAGTTTTAGTAAATCGCCCCCAGTGGGTCTAAGGAGGTATGCCAATGCATAAAATGGCATTTGAAACAGAGTACCCACACTGATTGAAATTTAGCCAGTCCCTGTTGAACTGTTCAAATTTCAATCAGTGTATGGTCAGTTTAGACTCTAGTAAGTTGTTTCTTCTGTCTCCTTTTCTTTCTCAGGTATTCTAGTAAAAAATAGTTCTAATTTCAGACACTAGCTACAAGGAGTCATGCCTATTTCTTGCTCACATAAAGAAAACAGAACCTAAACTGCACATATTGTTATATACTATATCTTCCAGTGAAAAGAGAAAGTTTGTTAGTAGTAAAAATATTTCCTAAGTGGATAATTTGTGCCCTGTGATTTTATAACCTATTGTGTTGTAATGTGCATTCATTTAACAGTCCCCTGTCCCTTCTACTGATGCCTGTAATTGTCAGAGCTTTGCAGTGATAAATTTCCTGTTGTGCAGCTCCAGAATATATTACGTTTTATGTAATGATTTGCCCTTTAGCACAGCACTCTCCAGAGAACGGCGTTTGCTGGATATATATCTTTTTTTTTTACTACACTGCTTTTTCCCCCTTTTATTTCCTGCTTGGGATATAACAGATCTTGTAAATTGTGTAGGGGGGTTGACAGTGAAATGGAAAAATAACAGCAATAAGAAAGAAGTGAAGATTTCTTTACTTCTTAAAGAAACAAAAAGAAGTTATACCATATTGTATTTTAATGCAGCATTGACGATATTGCATATTGTCAGAATTAACCCTTCACACCTACAAATAAAGATTAAATGTGCAATGCATACAATAACACTTAAGGAAACAATTTACAATCTTTAAACAAATGAAAAGTCCAGGTCCCTAAAATTGAAATACTATACTCACCTATTTGGCAGCCCATGCCCTTCCACCTTCCCTCCGTTCCTGCTCTGCAGTCTCTGTTAGTCTACTCAGCATTCAACACTTCCAGGAGTGTAAGATGCCCTAGCGATCCCCTTCGTGTACTGGTTCCTTCCTCCAATTCCCCTTCACTACAGGCCTTGGCAGCGAATAGTGCCACCAGAGAGGTAAATATATTACTTCATCTATTGTAGAGTGTTGTGTTCATTTGTTTGGAGACCTGACAGGGTCTCTTTAAAGGAAATTTACAATTTAGATTTAAACACAGCAGTGCCTCCTTTAGCCCATCAGATTTACTGGAACCAGATAATGTCATTATGTATTTCCTCTTCTGTACCACCTATTGGGGAATCTGACATTCCATTGTCATTTCTTTCTTTTTATTAAAGTTTTTTACATTTATACAACAAACAAACATTATAGATGAAACAAAAAAAAAGCAAAATTATATATAAAATCAAAAAGAAAAAGTATACAAACCACCAATCAGCTATTCACACGCTATAATAATATATATATATATATACACACATATGTAGGCTTCCTGCCCTACGTTGACCATGATGGTAAATATACCAAGCTAAAAAAAAAGAAAAAAATATGCATAATGTTTCACAGTATCATATGTCAGAGAGCCTCCAAACTGTCAATATGCAGTTGGAAAATATAGAAAACACATTAACACTACTAAAAGTGAAAAACCAGGGCAGCCCCTGTCAGCCCACAGTTATGATTCACATTGTCATATACAAAGGGCACTTTCAGCTCCACTGCCGGATTGACAGCTTTACGATAGTCTAAAAGAAACCAATAAAGATGGGGCCAAGCCTGTGACCAATATCCACGGTTCCCTCAATTTATATCATTTATTCGGTATGCCCCTATTGCAATAGATCTGTTGTTCCATCAGAAGAGTGTCATTTACCTGGAGACTACATTCCTCAAATGAAGGTATACTAGGGGATAACCATTTTATAGCAATTAACTTATGGGCTATAAACAGTAATCTACTAATTGGTATTAGGGTCTCAGTTGGAAATAGCTCCTCATCAAGATAACACAATAAGCAAGTCTTAGGATCCAGATCGATATGAGTACAAAAATCACCGTTAATTGTGGTCACCACCTCTCACCAATATCTGACCAGTTTGGGACACTTCCACAACATATGTACTAGGTCAACCAGAGATTGTTGGCACCTCCTGCCCCACTTAACTTTACTGCAGTCCTGTATGTCCTATTTAAAATAAACAGTTGAGGCAGGCATTGTGCAGATGATAGAGATACAAAGGGGACCCTCTCTAAGATAGTTTGCCAGTTATCATCTAATATAACACTCAAGTCTGTCTCCCATCCTCTTCTACCTGGACTATCGGAGATATCTTAATAATTCATCATAAGATGGCTATATAGAGAGGAGATAAGGCCTTTTTTCTCCGTAACCACTGCCAATGAAGTTAAAAGTGACATGGGTCTTATAACTATCTTGGCATGTTTAGACTGTGTCTGTACCGCATGCCGTAGTTGTAAATATTTAAAGAAATTATGGAGATGCAATTGATCAGACTCCTGTAAATCCTGGAAGCACCACAGGTCATTTTGAGAATAAAGCTAGAAAATATATTGAAGCTCTTGAGAGCACCAGCACTCAAACCCCTCCAGTTTACAAAGTTCTTCATAATGCCTGTTCTCCCAGAGTGGTGAGAACGCTGATGCCCCTTTATATTTCATTATACATCTCATATTCTGCCAGACTTTATTCATAAATACCAATGTTGGGCCATAATGGGCATAGGCGAAGGTTCCCGATTCTAGCTGGGCCAAAAGATTATAATGAGAACATTAGACAATAAATAAATACATAATTTTGGTACATTCTGTTTTGCTTTGAGTTCCCCCATACATACCTCATCTAAAGTCCCGTGTCTTATTCTTCATATGTTTAGGGATGGAGATTCATGATTTCATGTTTCTCATTTAAAGTCCCATTACCCTCTTGTTTTAGTTTGCATTTAGGGATGGAGGCCATGTATGGAGGGCCCACTGTCAGGGTAACTTACCCTTTAGACGGTCTTCACTTTTGTGTACTATGCCAGGGGATCTAAAAGGGCTTTGGCTTGTTTGGTTTACTTTGCCACACAAAATATATACATTTTTATACAACCCATATATCCTAATTTTTGCCTATATCACCAGCATGACCATTAGTTGTGAGAGGCAATAGTGGGCTGGCCCTTGCCTGCTTTGTCGGGAGCTGCAATCCTCACAGTGGCCCCTCCCATCCCATCTCCGCCCATTGGCTGGCTGGCCCGGGGGACTGGGCAGGTTTGCCCCTCTGAGCATCGGCGCCATGCATCCGCCTTATACACCCAGCGTCCTCATGGCGATGGGTAGTCAGAACGGGTTTGCCATTCTAGGCTGACCAATTGGGTTACATGCCTGGTCCTATGAGCGCCGGTTGCTGCTCTGCACTGGGCACTTCCCCCTCTAGTCAGCCTGCGTGACGCTGGTGGGTCCTGTTGGCGCCATCATTTACACACAGACCTCATACACGCTGTAAGTGTGCTCCTATCTATTCCTGTCACTATTTTAGTCTCACTCTGTCCTTCTTCCTTTTCTTTTCTAGTCCTATTTCTACTGACGTCCTCGTTCCTATCTTCTCCCCTAGTCTCTCGTGTGAATGTCGCACATACTCCAGACACACATTTACTACCGCGGTTGTCCTGGGTGGTCGCAGTGCGTCCGACTGATCTCCCCCTTCACGGGTCACGTCTCGTCGTTGGCCGCGAGTATCCTGGTCCGTACATTGGGTTAACCAGTCGGATCTTACCGTTTGGGCAAGACTGATGGGTAGCGGTACTCCTGCGACCCACATATTCC
>BLSH010511776.1:711800-724364 GCA_018402905.1 Glandirana rugosa | reverse complement strand
AGATGCAGGTGAGTGCAGATCTTCACCAGATTAGCTGCAGATGATGACAGCTGGGCACTTGGTACAGGGAGGCAACCCTGGATACTGGATACAGCAGACTGGAGCAGATGAGACAAGCCGGGTCAATACAGGAATCAGGTATATCAGACAGTAGGCAGAGAATGGTCAGGTCACAAGCAAATAATACAACGGTAAGCAGGCAGCAGAATCCGATAAGCAAGGTCAGAGCAAGCCGGGTCAACTCCAGATAGCAGATTGCAGGTAACAGAATCACAGGTAAAGCTGCAGATCAGACAGCACTCTAGCCAAGGTCTGACTTCCTTATAAAGGCCCATGAGATGTGCTGCCAGAGATGCTGGGTCCTAGGGCCCTCCTGCTCTGACAGATTCTGGGTCCTAGAGTCCTCCTGCTCTGACAGACTCTGGGTCCTAGAGTCCTCCTGCTATTGGTGCCCTGACAGTCCCATTACCCTCTTGTTTTAGATTATAATGAGAACAATGGCTCAAGAGCAGGGTATGTACAGGATCTTCCCAATTCATCACTCCCCAGCAGGCGAAGTGCTGAAGTTGACAAGCTATAAAATATAATCTCGGCTGAGGCACCACCAATCCTACCCACACGTTCGTAGCTCGCTGAAGGGTAGAAAGTTTAATCCTGGGGCTTTTTCCCTTCCATAATAGCCTGCGGAATAATGAGTCTATTTTTTTAACCATTTAAGAGGTATCCATATAGACGAGTTATGGAAGACATATAATAATTGAGGGGCCCAAATCATTTTTATGAAATTAGCTCGGCCCACCACCGATGAAGGCAGCTTAGTCCAAGAAAGACTCTTAAGTTTAAATTTAACAAGAGTGGGGGACAAATTATATTGTAGGTAGTCTTCTACCCTGGGATGTATCCATGTTCCCAAATATTTGAAGGATGAAATGTTTTTAATTTGCCGAGCCTCTCTTGGTACAGACAGGTTGGGATTGTCTAAAGAAAATAGGACAGATTTGTCCCAATTAATAACAAAACCCGAAAATGAGCCAAAAGTTTTTATAATAGTCATAAGGGAGATTAAAGAATTGTCTGTGTCCCCGAGAAACAACAAGGCATCATCCGCATATAGTGACATTTTTTTATTCCTTGCTCCTCTAATAAACCCACAGATATCAGCAGACTGTCAAACAGCTTCAGATAACGGTTTGATGGTCAATGCAAATTACAGTGGGGACAAGGGGCAAACCTCCTGCGTGCCCCTAGATAATGAGAAAAATTCTGAGACCAAACCATTTTTTTGCATACAGGCCCATGGGGCAGAATACAATAGCTTGACCCAACGTATGAATCTATCGCCAAGGCCAAACAAGCCCAAAAGCTCCTATAAGTATGACCATTCTGCGCTGTCGAAAGCTTTCGCATCGTCGAGTGACAAGATGGCTCTCTTTCCAGGGTTATCTGATGACAACTGCATTTTTAGGAAGTGTCTCCTCAAGTTAATTGCTGTAGACCTAGTATGGCTAAAGCCAGACTGGTCTGGGTGAATCAAGCCCTGCATAACCATGCTTAATCTCGTTGCAAAGACCCTAGCCAAAATCTTAACATCCAAGTTCAAAAGTGATATCGGAAAGTACGATTCCGGAGCCAAAAGATCTTTGCTTGATTTGAACAGCACAATAATACAGGTGTAGCCAATGTCTCCCTTGGGAGTGTCTGGTTGATGTGATTCACCTGCTCATAACTGCCCTCAATCACACTCCTACTGGCATCCGGAGTCAGAAAACAGGCTTGCTCTTTGTTTTTGTTATTTTTATTTGGGGGTTGAACTTGGATAGGGATTGGGATAGTTATGGGATGCCCAAAAGATCAAACAGTTCTGTACAATTGGACCAGTATATACACCATCCATACAACTCCTTCACTTCACTCCAGCACACTTCTTACTTTGCTGCAAACTCCTGGTTCCTCTCTCCAGCACACTTCTTACTTTGCTGCAAACTCCTGATTCCTCTCTCCTGCACACTTCTTACTTCCACTGGTGAGGCCTGATAGGAAATTTACCAGCCTCCAACTTGCATGACCTAGCTAGCACCTGTGAGATCTGATGTAGATTTATCAGGCCTCTGGACCACCCTTTGTGAGCTTAGGGATTGAGGTTCCCCTGTGTAGCAAAGTAATTTGGTTGGTACTAGTTAGCCAACGATGGACTATAACTCCCAGCCCAACCACACACTGTCCATGACAACAGACCACAATCTCCTCCAGCACCTTCTCCAGACTGTTTTCTTTCCAATCTGTCTTGTGCATCTCACTCCCTTGGGCTGTGTTACTCACTGTTACTTGTAGTTCCTCACGGAGATCTCTCTGTAGTGTTCTTACTCCTGCTGTCCTCTTCCGCTCACCCTTGTACCTTTCCGCCATGATCTCTCTCACCTCCTGGCTGCACTCGAGCTCTCCCAGGCTGAGGTCACCCCCCCCCCTAGACTAGGGGCTCCCTCAGGCCTAAACAGCCTCCACACTACGCCTCAGAAGATGTCTATGACGAAACGAGTAAGGCAGAGCCAGACTTCAATCGTCACTTCTGGTTCAGAGAGTCTGTTCGGTGTAATGCACTCTGGCTGCACCAGGAAGAGTGTGGGAAGAAGCCCTGTGCCCCTCCAGAAAGGACCTGCAGTGCTGACACTGGAGAGTGTACGTTGTGTTATCTATATTTTAGCAATTGATTTTAGCTTTTTGCATGTACAGGGTGGGCCATTTATATGGATACACCTTAATAAAATGGAAATGGTTGGTGATATTAACTTCCTGTTTGTGGCACATTAGTATATGTGAGGGGGGAAACTTTTCAAGATGGGTGGTGACCATGGGGCCATTTTGAAGTCGGCCAATTTGAATCCAACTTTTGTTTTTTCAATAGGAAGAGGGTCATGTGACACATCAAACTGGAAGGTGCTGTAAGGTTAAAGAAAACCTGTTAGCTGATCTCCCTGTGAAAGTAGTATGTACCTTGGTGTTTGATAACTGGTAGATTCTTCTCTAGCAGCAAAAAACTCTGTTAATTGTTTCCTGTAGCTGCTAATAAGATATGCACAACGATAAGTAGTCATCCAATCATGCTCAAGCAAAAATGCTGTTTTCCACTTAAAGGAGTTGTAAAGGCAAAAGGTTTTTATCTTAATGCATTCTAAAAAAACCTTCGGTGTGTAGCAGCCCCCCCCCCCCCCAGCAACCCCTAATTACCTACCTGAGCTCCATCTCTCTCCAGTGATGTCCATGAATGTCTAAGCCATCCAGAACACTCCTCCTGATTGGCTGAGACAGAGCAGCGGTGACATTGGCTCCCACGGCTGTCAAAGTCAGTCAGCCAATCAGGGGAGAGAGGGGGCAGGGCCAGGTCTGGGCTCCATGTCTGAATGGATACACGGAGCTGTGACTCAGCTTGGGTGCCCCCATACTGAGCTGCTGGCTGAGGGGGCACTCGGCAGGAGGGAGGGGCCAGGAGCAGCAAAGAGGGACCCGAGAAGAGGAGGATCCACGCTGCTCTGTGCAAAACCAACTGCAGGAGGTAAGTATAACATGGTTGTTATTATTTTTTTTTTTTAAAAACAAGACTTTATAATCCCTTCAATCACCACTTCAGCCCCAGAAGGATTTTCCCCCTTCCTGACCAGAGCACTTTTTGCGATTCGGCACTGCGTTGCTTTAACTAACAATTGCGTGGTCGTGCGACATTGTACCCAAATGAATTGACGTCCTTTTTTTCCATAAATAGAGCTTTCTTTTGATGGTATTTGATCACCCCTGCGGTTTTTTATCTTTTACGTTATAAACAAAAAAAGAGAGACAATTTTGAAAAAAAAACAATATTTTTTACATTTTGCTATAATACATATCCACAAAAATATAACAAAACAAATATATTCAGCAGTTTTGGCCGATTTATATTCTTCTACATATCTGTGTTAAAAAAAAAATCGCAATAAGCGTACATTGATTGGTTTGCGCAAAAGTTGCCGCATTTACAAACCATGAGAATTAATTGATGGTGTTTTTACTTTTTTTTTTTTTCTTTACTAGTAATGACGGCATATGCTCAGACCATATGCCGCACACTGCATTAAATTGGTCTGCATGGCTGTCGTCCCAGAAGGAAGCCTCTTCTAAAGATGATGCACAAGAAAGCCCACAAACAGTTTGCTGAAGACAAGCAGACTAAGGACGTGGATTACTGGAACCATGTCCTGTGGTCTGACATTGGTGTGCGCAGCCTATTGTATTAGGTGTGCCACATCAGAGCACAAACACACATGCGTGTATATCAGCAGAGCAGTGGATGGTGTCAGTAGTTTTTATTTTTGTTTATTTATTTTTTTACAATTTTATACAATATTATTATTTTTTTACAATTTCTTTAGGAGCCTCTTGGGGGCTTTGAGGAAATATCAAGAGTCTAAACAAATCACATTCACCTGAACTTCCTCGATATTCGCTGGTAACACGTCACTACGTTCAGCTTTGTTGGACGATTACTTGACTACCGTCAGTACGCTAGACAAAACCACAGACGGCCAATTTGGACAAAAGATGGACGCGCGGGTGTATGATAATCGGAGTGTGTGTAAGCAGCTTAAAGCCTCGTACACATAATGCAATTGTTGTATGACCGCACGTCCAACTTTTCCCAAAATCAGCTGTCCGTGATTGTGTCTAGCATACTGACAATAATCAAATTATTGTTCGACACGTAGTGACATGTTATGAGCATATAAAGAGGAAGTTCGGGTGAATTGTGAATTACTAGCATTTAGGAGCATTTGGGAGAGTTTTTGCAGGAAAAACGCTCCAAGAAACGCTACAAAAACAATTTTTTTTCTGCTCCTAGACGCTGAAGCTCAAAAAATGCTAATAGACTAAAGCAGTGTGCATGGACACAAAGGAAACACTATTTAGCTAGGAGCAGAAAAATGCTAATAACAGCTTCTAGGAGATCAAAAAACGCTAGTGTGCATGGAGCCTAAAGATGTAATGGAAAGTGTTTTCTTAGCTTGTATCTTTACATGAGCACCATTTTTGTTTTTCCTGCAGTGAACACATTATCAATGATGTTGGTACAAAAGCTTATAGCGCATTGGCTACCTCTCAAATTTCTCATATTGGAATACCTGTTGTAAATAATGTTGTTATCCTAATGTAGCCTTTCTCAGCCAGGATTCTGTGAGACCATAGGGTGTCTCCAGAGGTTGCTAGGGGTTCCTTAGACCATGACTAGTTTCTGTAAAGGGGAATTTCTTTTAATGAGCACAAATGTAAGGATCATTTTTCCAAAGACCATCATGCTAATGCACCAAGCATTGTGGAAATAGTCAGGAGTTCCCTGAGACCAGAAAGTTATTTCAAGGGTTCCTTCATGTTAAAAAGATTGATGAAAGCTGTCCTATAGGTTTGTGTACCTTTTATATCAAGGGCTTTGTTTAATCATTTGCTGCCCAGGGCATGTCAAAATCAGAATTTTATAATAGAAAACCATGGAGAATAAAATGGTGGCTGTTGCAATTTTTTAAGTCACACAATATTTTCGCAGCCATTTATCAAGTGCATATTTTCAGGAACAAAAATGTATTTTAGTGCACACAAACATAACATAATACCCCATATTTTGGTAAAATATAAAAGATGATGTTGCATTGAGTAACATTGGGGAGATTTACTAAAACTGGAGCATTTAAAATTTGGTGCAGCTGTGCATGGTAGCATAGTAGCCAACTTCAACAATAGGCAAAACTTTTTTTAAATTTTGGATAGAGTAATGGAGAGTTAGAAACCCTGTCAGATTTTTTTGTCACCATCTGTGTCATATTGCAAAGAGTCCCCCTCATTTCCTTTCCCATAGCTAAACAGGAAGTGAGAGGAAATCCTTGCAAATTAAGGGAAATCCTTGGGGACCCCTAGGTCACCAGAACTAGTGTCCCCACTGGAAGATCTCCCCTTTTACTTTTCTCGTGATAACCCAAAATTTGGGATTTTCTTTTACTTTCACTTTCAATGATAATGGTAAACAGGACCTATAGGGAGAGGGAATCTCCCTAACGGAGGCACAGACAGCAATAAAAACTGTGTTCTAATACCTCTGTACTCTATCCAAAACTAAAAGAAAAGTTTTGCCTTTAGTTATACTGTAAGCATTGACCATAAAATCTGGAAGCTAAATGGCTTCTATGTGGAGCTGCACCAGATTTTGTTATAGTATATAACTCCAGCTCCAGTTATAGTAAATCAACCCCATTTTGTCTTCACTCTCAGGAAACTTCTTACAGAAGATTAACAACAAATCCCACTATAGAATAAAACCAGTTATCTTATCTCTAGTGTTCATAGTCCATCAAGAGCAGTGTGATGTATTTAACACACTTAGCTGATCATAAACTTGGGAGGTTAGTATCTCCTCAGTAAGGTTCACAGCCACAGCTGACACAAGTCAAAGGCATCTAAAGAAGAAGACAAGGTCACTGGCAGTTTGGGTAAAAAACCATCTCTTCCTTCAATAATTTAACGCACTGGGACCTTGTTTTCATCATATTACATTTCCCAATGCTGGCTGACCAGATAATAAATCTGCCACCTTCTATGTAAAATGTAGCCAATATAAAGTAGATAAAAAGTGTAGATATTACAAATCTACCAGGGGATTTCATGATAATTGAAAAACTCGGATCAGTAGATCAGTTTCCAGCAATGATTTATTTGAGCCAATGAATGAGCAGTGAAGCAAAGGAAGCTAGAGTAGAAGCATAGCAATTTTCTATTGAAAGAAGATTCAAATTTTGCAGTTTAGCCTCTGTGTAGTTAATGACTTCATTAGTTAACAATAGCTAAATATTTCCTAGCTGTGTAATATAGGGGGAGCATTCAGTGGTAGGACAAGGCTATCCAATGCCCAAGGCAAAAATGTAAAACTGTACCCTAAGCCAAAACACTTGTAATGTTTGTGGCATTTGCCAATGGTTGTGGCACAAAGCAGCAAACTGAAGATCCCACATACTCGGCTCCATTCACACAGCGGTATCAAGCACCTTAAAAAATGCGGTAAAATACCTATTTTAGCACACTGGGACCTTATTTTTCAACAAAGGTTTCAATGTCTTGTGCAACAGAGAGGTACGTACATTGTGCTGGGTTCTCCCTTGCAGCCCCATTGTATCCTGCCAGGAGGAATTCCCCCCACCTTCAGAATACAATGTTTTTTTGGCAAACTTTCCCTAGAGGTGACCATGGAGTATGGTTTGCCTGGGCTGGATTTATCATGGACTTGGTTAAAGAGGAAGTAAACCCAGATTGGAATTACTTCCTCTATATTCCCCTGTAAACTAGAAGCATAATGGGCCTACTATGCATCGCATAGTAGCCCATTATGTGCCACTTACCTGCAAATGAAGCCTGCGGCATCCATCAATGTCCCCGCTCCAGGCCGCGTCCATCTTCTGTCCCTCTTCCTTCCGGGGCCGTGACTCTGGCGCTGTGACTGGCCGGAGTCGCATGACGTCACTCCTGTGAATGCGCGCAGGAGCCGCCAGTCACGGCACATTGTCAGTGAAGAAACGGCACGGAGGCCGTTTCTTCACTGCGCATGTGACAAAATTACATCTGCACATGCAAAACACTGCATATCTCCTGAACCGTGCAGGTTTGGGAGATATACAGTGCACCTACAGGTAAGCCTTATTCTAGGCTTACCTGTAGGTTAAAGTGGTTGTCACAGGTTGACAACCACTTTAAGTATTCAAGAAGGGAAGAACATGGGCCAACTTTGACTTAATCAGTCTCTGTTCTCTTGCAGATGCAAGATGGAAACATCCTACTATTTTCTGTGGAAGCAGATGTTCAAGATCTAGGCTTCTCTGCATCTGACGAGAATGTCATCAGTCCTTCTCAAGAACAGCAGCCTAATGTCAGTGTTGACGTAGTCAACCTTCTGACACCATCTTCAAGTTCCCAAAATAAAGGGACTGATTTAAGCCAAAGTTCAGTCAATTTGGCTTCGCCCAATCCACCCATCAACATACAATGTGCGTGTACTGTATGCCACACACAAAATTTAGACAGGGAGCAACTTGTTTATGATCAAACAGAGAGAGAGGTTCCACCAGGCACAGCTAGAACATTGTGAAATGTTAGCAGGTCGTTTAAAGACCATTGAAGAGGACATTAAGAGCATGAAGGCATTAGGGATGAGCCGAACACCCCCTGTTTGGGTTTGCACCAGAACATGCGAGCAGACAAAAAGTTCGGGCGAACATGACAAAATCAAAAGTGCTAATTTTAAAGGCTTATACGCAATGTTATTGCCCTAAAAAGTGCATGGGGACCCGGGTCCTGCCCTAGGGGACATGTATCAATGAAAAAAAACGTTTTTAAATCAATCGTTTTTTCAGGAGCAGTGATTTTAATAATGCTTAAAGTGAAAAAAAATATTGTGCTTGGAGGGTGTCAATAGTCTTTGTGTAAAAGGGCTCATCTCTGTGAGGTGTAGAACATAGCCAGAGCAAAATTACATTTCCATAGGAAAAATTGTCATTTAAAATTGCGGCTGTAATGTATTGCCTGTTCCCGGCAATATACAAAAAATCTCTGAAAAAAAGTGTGTGGGGTTCCCCCCTCCCCCAGTCCAAACCAGGCTCTTAGGTTCTGGTTTGGAAATTAAGGGGAACCCCGCGCCAAATTAAAAAAAAATTGACATGGGGTTCCCCCTAAAATCCAAACCAGTCCCTTATCCGAGCTTGCAGCCCTGGCCAGTTAGGATGGGAAGGGATTGGCGAGTGCCCCCCCTCCTGAACCGTACCAGGCTACATGCCCTCAACATAGGGAGTATGGGTGCTTTGGGGGAGGGGGCTCTGCCACCCCACCTCAAAGCACCTTGTCCCCATGTTGATGGGTACAAGAGCCTCTTCCCCACAAGCCTGGCGGGTGCTTGTGGGGGTCTGCGGGCAGGGGGGCTTATCGGAATCGGGAAGCCCCCTTTAATAAGGGGACCCCCCAAATCCCACCCCCCCTATGTGAATAGGTATGGTGTACATTGTACCCCTACCCATTCACCAAAAAATGGGTGTAGTGTTACAAAAAAAAAGAGGCAGTTTTTGACAAGTCCTTTATTGTGTAAAATAGCTCTTATCTTCTTTCTTCTTTCTTCCTCCATCTTCTTCTGGCCCGGTCCTTCTTCTGGTTTTCTGCTTCTTCTTTTGGTTTTCTTGCTTCCACTCTTCGTCTTCAATCTTCATCTTCTTCTTTCACCTCTGCCGCTCTCCCCACTGCTGCAGTCCGGCCCCTGCGCATCTCCCAGAGTCTTCACAATGACAGTTCTTTTATAAGAAGGGGCCACCCGGTGACGTAAATGGGTGACCCGCCCCCTCTGACATTGCATGACGTCAGAAGGGGGTGGGTTCACTCGGTTATGTCACTGGGTGGCCCCGCCCCTTCTTATAAAAGTACTGTCATTGTGAAGACCGCCCATTCTGGGAGACACGCAGGGGCCGGACTGCAGCAGCGGGGAGAGCGGCGGCGGAAAGAAGAAGGAAGAAGAAGATGAAGATTGAAGACGAAGAGAGGAAGCAAGAAGACTAAAAGAAGAAGCAGAAGACCAGAAGAAGGACCAGGCCAGGAGAAGATAGAGGAAGAAAGAAGAAAGAAGAAAAGAGCTATTAACACAATAAAGGACTTGTCAAAAACTGGCTCTTGTTTTTTTTTTAACACCACACTCCTTTTTTGGTGAATGGGTAGGGGTACAATGTACCCCATACCTATTCACATGGGGGGGGTCGGGATCTGGAGGCCCTCTTATTAAAGTGGGCTTCCAGATTCTTTTAAGCCCCCTGCCCGCAGACCCCAACAACCACTGGCCAGGGTTGTGGAGATGAGGCCCTTCTCCCCATCAACATGGGGACAAGGTGCTTTGGGGGTGACCTCAAAGCATCCTCCCCATGTTGAGGGCATGTGCCCTGGTATGATTCGGGGGGGGGCGCTCGCTCGTCCCCACCCCCTCCTGCCATGCCAGGGCTCCGTGCTTGGATAAGGGTCTTGTTTGGATTTTGGGGGGGGACCCCACGCCATTTTTTTTTTAATTTGACGCGAGATTCCCCTTAAAATCCATACCAGACCTGAAGGGCCTGGTTTGGATTTTGGGGGGGACCCCACATCATTTAGTCAGTTACTTTTGTTGGACAGAGGAACTGGGCCTGATGTTGTACATTAGTTTACAAATTGTGACAAAAGCCCCCAGTCAAACAGGTGGAGAAAAATTGGGCCTTGGGTGCTGGTGGTGCCAGAACACTGTAACCCCTTGCAGTTACTCTTGTTGGGTGCAGGAACAGGACCTGCTGTTGTAAATTAGTTTAACCATTTAAAAGGAGCCCTTTTTTACTCTTGTTGTGTACAAGTTAAAATCATTTTTTTTTGCTAGAAAATTACTTAGAACCCCCCAAACATTTTTAATGGTTACCAAGTTAGAGGTGCAGAGGAGGTCTTTTGCTAGAATTACTGTTCACACTCTGGCAATTGCGGCAATACCGCACATGTGTGGTTTGAACACCGTTTTCATATGCGGGTGTGACTTACGTATGCTTTTCTTTGCTGCGCGAGCTCGCGGTTACGGTGGCACTTTAAATTTTTTTTTACATTTTTTTATTTATTTTATTTTGTTGTTTTTTTTAACAATGTTTGTTTAAAAAAAAAATCTGATCACTTTTATTGCTATCACAAGGAATATAAATATCCCTTGTGATAGTAATATATGGTGACAGGTACTCTTTATGGAGGGATGGGGAGTCTAAAAGACTCCCCATCCCTCCTTTGCACTTCACAGTATTCAGATCGCCAAAAACGGCAATTCCGAATACTGTCATTTCTTTAAAACCGGCTCCGTTTGCCGCTGAGTAAACCAGAAGTAACGTTGTGATGCTGCTTCCGGAAATGTACGAAGGAGTCACGATTGAAGCCGATTCCGGCTTCCACAGGGACTCCACACAGTGGCCAGAAGCGTCGGATCGGAGCTCCGGTTTCTTGGTGGGACAGGAGACCGGAGAAGAGCGGCAGACAGTGGCGGGAGCTCTTCTCTGGCCTCCCGTCCCACCGGGAGACCGGAGCTCCGATCTGGCACATCCGCCGGCTGTGTGGAGTCCCTGTGGAAGCCGGAATCGGCTTCGACCGGGACTCCTTCGTACATTTCCGTAAGCAACATTACAACGTCACTTCCAGTTTACTTGGCGGCTAACGGCGCAGGTTTTAAAAAATGACAGTATTCAGAAGCACCATTTTTGGCGATCTTTTAGGCCCCCATCCCTCCATAAAGAGTACCTGTCACCGTATATTACTATCACAAGGGATGTTTACATTCCTTGTGATAGCAATAAAAGTGATGAGATGTTTTCTTTAAAGGAACAGTGTTAAAAGAAAAAATAAAATAAAAAAAATAAAAAAAATAAAAGAACATTTTTTTTAAAGCACCACCGCAAGCTTGTGCAGCAAAGAAAATGCATACGTAAGTCAAGCCCGCATATGAAAACAGTGTTCAAACCACACATGTGAGGTATCGTCGTGATTGCCAGAGTGTGAGCAATAATTCTAGCAAAAGACCTCCCCTGCACCTCTAACCTGGTAACCGTTAAAACATTTTAAAACATCGCTAATGGAGATTTTTAAGTATCGGAGTTTGTCGTCATTCCACGAGTGTGCACAATTTTCAACCGTAACATGTATGGTATCTATTTACTTAGCGTAACATCCTCTTTCACAATATAGAAAAAAAATTTGGGCTAACTTTACTGCTGTCGTATTTTTTAACTCAAAAAAGTGATTTTTTTTTTTTAAAAAAAGCGATAGAAAGACCGCTGCGCAAATACCGTGTGATAAAAAGTATTGCAACGATCGCCATTTTATTCTCTAGGGTGTTTGAAAAAATATATAATGTTTGGAAGTTCTAAGTAATTTTCAATAAAAAAAACTGATTTTAACTTGTAAACAACAAATGTAAAAAAGGTGCTCCCGGGGTTAAAGGGTTAAAAACTGTATATATTTTCAAACACCACGTCAAGTGTACTATATACTGTATGTACAGATATATAGTGCATACTGAATACGCTGTATGTATATATATTCCAGGCTGTATATATTTTAACCACTTGACAACTGGGCACTTAAACCCCCTTCCTAACCAGACCAATTTTCAGCTTTCAGTGCTCTCACACTTTGAATGACAATTACTCAGTCATACTACACTGATCATACTGACTCATTAACAGTAAGTTTCACACTCTCGTGACTTTCGACTTTTAACCAGACCAATCCTTCCCCCAAATTCACGGGTCAACAGTTCACCAATTTTATATATGTCGGACCTTATATATATGTATGTCGCATAAGTCATACGTGATATATAGACATGTATGTCATATATCATGTGAACTGCACCACAAACTTTTATATATGTCAAAAATTGGGAAATTGGGGCCCTCGTGGAAAAAATGTAAACAACAAATGTTCAATTTTAGTCAAAAAAAATAACTTTTAATGAATCTTGAAGGTTTGTAATAT
>BLSH010511776.1:694089-705263 GCA_018402905.1 Glandirana rugosa | reverse complement strand
AGTTCTCTCCTCTGACTAGGTTCAAATGTTGCTCCCAGGAAAGCAGGGGAGGGAAATGTGAAAGGGGTAGGGCTGGGAATGTTACATTGCATCATAGCTGTGTAGGAGTGAGGATGGCAGAGCAATTGTGTCAGCGAGTGAGGGGAGCTCATACCAAGAAAGAATATCAGAGGGTGTCCTCCTCTTCTTAGCATTGCAGGCTGTGTTTGGAGGGCGGGGAGAGCAGAATCCTCCCTCCACCAGCTTTCTAGGCCTTTGCTCCTTTTGACAGGAGTGACAATGCCATCACTTTGTCAGTGATACAGCTTTAGAGAGTAACGGTCAGAAGCAGCCAGAGCTCCCCCTACTCTACATAATAAAAACCACTGTGCTCAGTATGGCAACCAGTGGCGGCTGGTGAAGTTTTAGGATAGGGGGACGCCAGGCCCCGCTCTTCCTTTTTAACCCCTCCTACTTCTAAAAAGCCCCATCCCTTATAGAATCCACCCACTCCGTCCCCTGTATTCCACATATTGTGTCAGAAGTATACAGCTCAGCATCACAGGACACAGTATACAGCTCAGCATCACAGGACACAGTATACAGCTCAGCATCACAGGACACAGTATACAGCTCAGTATCAGAGGACACAGTATACAGCTTAGTATCACAGGACACATTATACAGCTCAGCATCACAGGACACAGTATACAGCTCAGCATCACAACACAGAACACAGTATACAGCTCACTATCACAGGACACAGTATACAGCTCAGCATCACAGGGCACAGTATACAGCTCAGCATCACAGGACACAGTATACAGCTCAGCATCACAGGACACAGTATACAGCTCAGCATTACATCAGAGGACACAGTATATAGCTCAGCATCACAGGACACAGTATACTGCTCAGCATCACAGGACACAGTAGACAGCTCAGCATCACAGGGCACAGTATACAGCTCAGCATCACAGGACACAGTATACAGCTCAGCATCACAGGACAAAGTATACAGCTCAGCATCACAGGACACAGTATACAACTCAGCATCACAGGACACAGTATACAGCTCAGCATCACAGGACACAGAAAACAGCTCAGCATCAGGGGACACAGTATACAGCTCAGCATCACAGGGCACAGTATACAGCCCCAGCATCACAGGGCACAGTATACAGCTCAGCATAACAGGTGGGGTAAATTGCAGTCAATATCACAGGTGGGGTAAATTGTGGCCAATATCACAGGAGGGGGTAAATTGCAGGCAATATCACAGGTAGGGGGTAAATTGCAGCCAATATCACAGGTGGGGGCACTTATGCAGCCAGTAACACAGGTGGGGGCAGTTATGCAGCCAATAACACAGGTGGGGCAGTTATGCAGCCAATAACACAGGTGAGGGCAGTTATGCAGCCAGTGACACAGGTGGGAGCAGTTATGCAGCCAGTGACACAGGTGGGGGCAGTTATGCAAACAGTATCAATGGTGGGGTACATGGCAGGGACCCCCCCCGCACTTACCCCATCCAATAGGTGGGCAGGATTGTTGCAGAGTTTGGCATGCGGAGAAGCGGGCTGAGACTGCAGAGATTTGGCATGCGGAGAGCGGGCTGTCCCCCCCTCGTCGGTCACCGGGAGGTCATGGTGACAGCCAAGGAGCCGGAAAAAAAAGTTAATTTACCGGCTCCACCTGCAGGGGGCGTGGCTGGCTTTTTTTTTCTCTTCGTTAGCCGGCGGGGAGGAGGCGGCGCTCAAGCGCCCCTCATACACCAGCCGCTACTGATCGCAACTTGAAAACCTATCTTCTCCTGGGTACAGGCATGCTCCCTGATGGTCATCCCTAACCAACACCAGATAAAAGGAATTTTGGCTTACCTGTAAATTGCACATCTTGGAGTACAGGAGGGGACACATATTGAATATTCATCTGCATCCACAGATGAATTCACATCCACCTGATAGAACTTTGAAAATGTATAAACTAAACACCAGATGACAACCTTACAAAGCTGGACAACAGAGGCTTGATGTTTAAATGCCCAGAAGACTTCCACCCATCTGGTGACATGAGCATATAGAAGAGATGGAATGGCTTTTTACTTTTTGGGTGTAAACATCCAAATAATAGAAGGTCGGAGCCTGGGTATATGATGCACATAAAATCTCCTCTATTACATATCCTTAGGGATGCAAAGGGATCCAGTACAGAAACAGATGTTGACACATTTCTGCCTTTATGGGCCATATGCCAGCCATAGAAGGTTTGATTCTTGGCCAGTTCAGCAGGAACCGGCTGAGATTTGAAGCATGAATGGGAATCCTGATTGTATCCAAGTTGATTGAGCTCTCAATTTGGATACAACCAGCCTGCCAGATTTAAATTTGATTATTGCTATCTGCTGTTATAGTCACTAGCAATAATCACTGTGTTCCCCCAGCAGGGTTGGCTTCCCCTGGCCTTAGTCACAGGGCTGTCTTATTGCAAGGGCACCCCTGGGTGCATGGGGGCCCCATGATAGTCTTGCATTACATCATACTTGCCAACTGTCCTGTATTTGCCGGGACAGTCACACTTTTTACTAAGCTGTTCCGGGATGGCTGTCCCAGACAGTGTCCCCGAACCTGTACTGTGCTCTCATTTCTCCTCCTGTACAGTGCCCTCCTCCTGTAATGTGTACCCCTCCTGTACTGTGCCCTCCTCCCTCCTTCTGTACTGTGCCCTCCTGCCTCCTCCTGTACTGTGCCCTCCTCCTGTACTGTACCCTCCTCCATCCTCCTGTACTGTGCCCTCCTCCTGTACTGTGCTCTCCTCCCTCCTCCTGTACTGTGCCCTCCTCCTGTACTGTGCCCTCCCCCCTCCTCCTGTACTGTGCCCTCCTCCATCATCCTGTACTGTGCCCTCCTCCTGTACTGTGCCCTTCTGCCTCCCCCAAACTGTGTTCTTCGTGTTGATTAGTCTTTGATTTATGGCATTTTTTTTATTGTTTAAAATCAATTTTATTAAAAGTACTAATGAATATATGCTTAATTCTATTAACTATTTATACTTTAATTCTTGAGAGATGGTGTGTAAATTGGGGTAAGCTGGCTGCATTACTTTGCCCAGGGGCCCATGATGCTATTAAGATGGCCCTGCTTAGTCATAGCAAACACATGTGAGAATAGCAGCTCATTACTGGAAATAAATGGAAATTGAATTGAGCAAGTGGCTCCTGGCTCTCGGGGGGGGGGGGGGGGAGAGAGATCAACATAGCAAACTGCTGAAGAGGGAGGCAAGATGGATGTATACATTGCAGACTAGGGTTCCACAGTCCCTTCCTCTGAATTGCCGGTTACACTCTTTGAACTATGCATTTGTGATTTTATTTATTTATTCTGATTCGGTAATATTTTGATTATTTATTATTTTTGTTTCTTTTCTTTATTGTGTTACACTTGTCTTTTCAATGATTGTTTCTTTTCTCTTGAGATGAGTTGGCTTATCCATCTAGTTATAGTCGATTTTGAAGCATGATGTCTCTGACGAGGTCCAGAGGGTAGGATGAATAGAGCGGCTGTTTTTCTAAGAGAAGCCATAGCTTTGAGGTAGATTCTTTAGTTCTCACTACATCTAAGCAGTGAAGAGCAATTTCTTTTGTGTGCTTCAGAGCAGGGCACAAAGATAACAATACAATGTCTTCATTTAGGAAGGAAGGATGGCCTTGAACATACAAGACTATCTTGTCTTTGTCAAGATTGAGAAATGTCTCCTCACAATAGAGTGCCAATAGATCAGAGACAGTTCCTCTTTGCACCAGGGGAGGAGATTTGAGCTTCCGGGGTCCCTATTTGACTGTTACACATTTTACCCCTTAATTATATCTTTTTGCTTTCCACCTCCTATATATTATGTGATTTTGATAGGAATGAGTCGTAGGCACCAGGTTTTCTATTGGCTACCAGGAAAGCTAGGCTAGGTGATCCTCGATACCTACCCTGTTAGCTTCTGGGGTTCCACTTTATTACCTGCTGGGAGTGCAGATACAGGGCTTATAGCCTTTGACTGTAAGTAACACTCTGATATTCTCTTGAAAAACTGGAATTGCCCATGAAACACATTGAGGTATCTTGTCTAATATATTCTGATGTACAGTCCATCTGTAAATGTGTATTTACTTCACAAGCATAATAATGTCCTTGTTGCTATAGATGTTGTTACGATCCCTATATTGTGTTCTTGAAGTACTGTATGTTTTATATGTAGCACTTTGTGTTTGTTACCTTTTCAAATGAATTATTTTGTACTGAATTACATTAATTGTTCTTTTAACATGTCCCCAGTGATGCAGACTACTTATATAAATTTAAAGTCTAATTTACCCTTGATAGCTTTTAGATTTAATCTCAGAGACACATCTAACAGTGATAGTAAACAAAAAGGCTGCTTTGCAGAAAAGATCATTAGGGAATTTCCCTGGTGGGCTCAAAGGGTGGTTGGAGAACCAGATTTAGGTTTCAAGGAACCACATAGTGCTTCAACGGGGCTTGATATGAAATTTACCTTGGATGAAGGCTTTGACAAGGGAAAGTAAGGCCAGAGATTTTTGGAAAAGAATGTACAAGAGATTTCAGAGAGCATAAAGCCAAGTTCTGGTCAAGCCCCGATTGTAGGAAGGCCAAAATACAAGGCACAGGGTATTTTCTGGGGTAAAATGTCTGTGTTCATACCAGGCAAGGAAGGATTTCCAGGTAGATCTGTTTGGAAGTGTTTTTTTTGCTTTTAGCAAGGTAGGGATGACAGATTTAGAGACCCCTCTGTCCTTTAAGACCCAAGGCTTCAACAATCATGTCAGACTGAAGAGAATGAAATGCAGGATGCAATAGAGGGCCTTGAGACCTGCTGTCTGACATGTTGGGATAAGGGCCCGGAGTTGTCTCCTTGCAGTCTAAGTATGTCTGTGTACCAGCTTCTTCTGGGCCAGTTTTGTGCAATGAAATCCACCAATTTCTTCTGTAGCCAATGGCCCCCTTAGGGTGGCTGAGTGTTGTGGTCCATCTGGTCACACTGCCCTCAATCACATCCATACCGCATTCAGAGTCACTGAACAGGCCGGTAATTTTGTTTTGTTTTATTTATTAGGGGATTAAACTTGGATAGGGATTGGAAAGTTGTGGGGTGCCCAACAGATTCCATTTAGTTTGAGACCTTCTATATACACTTCTGGTATATACACTCCTTTCTCTTCCTCCAGCACATCACTTACTTCTCAGACTCCTGTTCCTCTCTTGGTGTTTGAGGAGGTGTGCCCCGTGCCAATACAGATTGGGGATTGGTCAGGGCTCCCCAGAATACCCCAGATGGCTACATCCACAATTTCCACCTCTCTTTCCAGAAAGCTCCAAAAGCTTTGCTGGAAAGAAGTGGGAGGTTCTGGTGACATCATCTGTGAATCACCCGTTCCTTCCCTGAGCCGCTCCCAGCCTAGAATCCAAAACAACTAGGCCTGCATATTTTCAGGCCCGGCTAAATTTTACCTCACCTAACTAAAAATCTAACTCTAGCTTCCATCTAAGTAGAGGGCGCTACACTTCTTTACTCTATTTTGCAGTGCAGTCGAAGCAGAATGCATACTGGAGAAAAGGCATAGATTAGCCTTAACTGAATCCACAGAATTATCAGAGCAATCAATGCCATTGGTAGAGGATTCTGGATCCTGGCTACAAACAGAGATAACTTGATGTTGAATCTGGAGGCCAGGAAGTCCCCCATCTCTGACATATCAAATTGAAGGTTGCAGGAAGAAGGGTCCTTTCCCCTTGGTCCAGGAAGTAATGGCTGAAGTAATCCACCTTCCAGTTGTCCAATTCTGGTGTGTGAACAGCAGAGGTCGCTGGACAATGTTTTTTCATCCATGAGATTATCTGATTTGCTTCCTTCAATGCTGCATGACTCTTGGTACCCCCCTTGGGAAGCTGCTTCAATGCACATCTCAAGGACATTATCCTAGGTTTTCAGTATTATGAAGCCAGAGAAGGAACTTGCTGAAGCCACACGAAATTGCCACACTTTTAAGGGGCACTCTTTTCAGATCTTAAAAGATCTCTCTCCTATCACACAGAAAAAGCGATGCAAGTTTTCTGCCATCCCATCTCCCTTCAGAGAAGGGTAGATCACTTATTGGTGGGATTATCAGTTTAAATTGATCACTGTAAAAAGAGACATGTACCATGCCATTGCCAACCCAGATGACTGCCTGGACCTGCTTCAAAGCCTCAACCTACACAACATTCTGAAAAATTCATCACTTGCACATTCTACTGCATCCTTTTCCATCTTCTTAGACCTAAACGCAATGGATCACAGGTAGAATGATGTAAATGGACAGTGGAATCCGTTTACATCTGGCTGCCCATAGAACTGTCAGAGGCACCAGGCACAAACTGAACAGGCACGGATGTAAAGAAACTGACATCTGGCCCGGTCAGCTCTGATTAAGCAGGGATCTGTTTACAGATCCTAGGTTGACTCAGAGTGGATTCTGCTCTGTGTGATAGGATGTTAACAGTTATCATTCAAAGTATCATTCACCTTTGCAAGGGCCGCTGATTTTTACTGGTTCTCCCCCAAACAGCCCAGAGGCTACCAGCCACCCATGCAACAGTTCAATTACTCCAGCTCCAATAAGCAGACAAAGGGTTGTCTTTTAGTGATTTATTGCTGGTAAAACTTGGAACAGGATAGGGATTGGGGCATGGGATAGTCCAGAACCCTCAGCCATAGATAGTGAACTTAGGACAGTCTTTCTAGCAGAAGCAGTAGTGGCTAATAGTGAACATTCCAAGGCCCGACCACTAAAAACCATGGGGCAAGTCTTTGGGCATCTGATTACCCTGTGCCAGTGCACAACTATCAGTACCCAGTGCAGCGCCCAGCAAACAATCTCAGGAATCAACTTAAGGTCACTACTCAATCATCACCAGACCAGCTGCCTCCTCTAAGCTTCCTCCAGGCACAACCTAGTAAGTTAGATTGGGTCTCTCAGGACCTCTCCAGTTTCTTAGACTATTTATCAGCACTCCGGCCCCCTTCTGAGCAATTCACCTCCAAGGATTGGACAGACCCTAATAAATATTCAGGTTGCTCGATTTGAATCTCCCCCTCTAAGCGTCTTCCATAGGCAGGGGAAAGCAATCAAGCCCCCAGCCTGTGAGACACTGAACAGGACAGACCAAATAATCACTGTTCCTTTGATTACAGAAGGAATCAAAGGTAATGTACCTAGCCATCTACCATTACGTTTTTTTTTTCAAAACAGCATGGGGGTCCCCCCTATCCATACCAGGCCCAGACAGAGAGTGACCCCACCCCTTGGTTTATTTAGCGTTACTAAGCACCCACTGACTGACAGCTCTGGTTCCCAGTGCCAATGGTAAATAAGTGTAGCGCCCCCATAGTGTAGATGCTTTACTTTTGTAGATTTTTGGAAGGAGAAGAAAAATCTTGTCAGGCCTGACTGTAAGTGCAGGCCTAAATGTTTTGATCTGGGCTGGGGAGTGGCTCAGGGGAGGGGCTGGAGGGAAGGTACACTCCTTGGAGATTCCTCCCCTTGAACTGGGAAAGCTCTAGAAGGGGGATGGATGAGGAGGTGTCACTTCCTGATGTATGACAAGGAGCCCTGACCAATCCACAGGTTTGAATACAACTATCTGCCAGCAAGTGTCAGGAGAGTGTGGGTGGAAGAGATGAGGATGTAGCTGGAGCTGCGTATCAGGCCTCGCCCGCCCCCAGAGGGGAGCCCCCAGTCTGGGGGGGGGGGGTGGTGAACTGAGGCCTGAGTCTTGGGTGCAGTCAGGAGCGGGAGTCGGCTCCAGGGGTGGCACAAGGAAGCAGGAGAGCAGTTCTACATGGAAAGAGACTCTCTAAAGGATCCACCATATAGTCGGGGAGTGGCGGCCCCTGGGAGTTGAATGAGAAGGTTGAGACAGTCTGGCAAGAGAGTGTGCAGTCTGTAGATGCCGGGAGGAACCAACCAAGGGGAAGGGAGTTGTAGTTCATTCAAGGCCCAGCTAGCACCAACGTACTTAGCTATACAAGAGAGGGTCCCTGGTTTCAAGGAAGGAAACCTGCGATTCTTATCCACAAAGGGTGGTTCTGAGGCCTTGCCAGTGGCTGCAGCAGACCTCACCATGTACTAGCTGCGGTAAAGAGGAAGTGTCATGGAAGTCTGATAAATTTCCTTTAGGACCAGGGGAACAAGTGTAACGGTCAGCAAGTAGTGTGCTGGAGAGAGTAAAGGAGAAGAGTAATGGTCAGCAAGTAGTGTGCTGGAGGAGAAGAAGTGTATATAACGGAGGTGTATATAGTAGGTCCCATGTTCATGAACTGGGCATCCCACAGTCATCCCTAATCCCTATCCAAGTTCAACCCCTAAATAAAACAACGAAACAAAGTACCGGCCTGTTCAGTGACTCTTGGTGTGTGGAAATCGTGTGATTGAGGGCAGCGGGCAGGTGGACCACAACTATCAGCCTCTCTTGAGGGAGCACATGGCTATATAAGCAAAGGGGCAGGGTCACCTGTCATCGGTGACCCTACACCTTTGCTTATTTAATGTCAGTGAGAACCAGAGATGTCAGATGCCGTGAGGTAAGCAACAGGTGCGAAGCTTTATTTTTTATCCAGGTCGGCGACTGCAATCATCGTGATTGATGCTAGATTTACTTTGAGGGATATTGTTTTTTTTTTATCCACTACAGCTCCGGAAGTTTTACCCTCCTTCCTGACTAGGCAAGTTTTTAACTGACAATTGCGCAGTCATGCAACATTGTACCCAAATAAAATGTATGTCCTTTTTTTCCCACAAATAGAACTTTCTTTTGGTGGTATTTGATCACCTCTGTGTTTTTTGTTTTTTGCGCTATAAACTAAAATAAAAGAACAACCGACAATTTTGAACAAAAAACAATTTTTTACTTTCTGCTCTAAAACACATCCAATAAAAAAATGTAAAAAATCAAAATTCTTCATCAATTTAGGCCAATATGTAGTCTGCTACATATTTTTGGTAAAAAAAATCCCATTAAGCGTATATTGGTTTGCGCAAAAGTTATATCATCTACAAACTATGGTATATTTTTATTTATTTATTTACTAGTAATGGCAGTGATCAGTGACTTATAGCAGGATTGCGATATTGCGGCGGTCAAATTGGACACCTAACTGACACTTTTGACACTTTTTTGGGGACCAGTGACATTATTACAGTAGGAGAGGTGCTTTTACTAGTGGAAGGCATGGCTCAGTATTTCTGCTTTATAGTTATCTTCTATACTGACAGAATGACAATCTGCCTTGTTTACATAGGAAGACTGGCATTCTGGCAGTGTACCAAACAATCAGTGGGTGGCGACTGACACTGGGTCTGCGGGACCTGCTGATCAGCTCCCACTGTGTAAAATCACAGCGGGAGCAAGCCGGCGGCGGCACAAACTCGCAACCCGATACCGGAAAGTGAAGGGTCATGTATATATACAACATCCTGCACAGTGTGGCCGCCCTGTAGCAGTAAATCTGCTATGGGGTGATGGGGAAGTGTTTAATAAAGGACTTGTTAAAAACTGTGTTCGTGTTTTTTTAAAATTTTGGACACTTTTTTGTGAATGAGTAGGGGTACAATGTACCTCTACTCATTCACACAGACGGCGGGATCTGGGGTCCCCTTGTTAAAGGGGGCTTCCAGACTCTGATAAACCACCTGCCTGCAGAGCCCCACAACCACCGCTCAGGGTTATGGGGAAGAGGCCCTTGTTCCCAGAAACATGACCAGGTGCTTGGGGGGAACCCTCCTGCCCCAAAGCACCCCCCCATGTCGAGGGCATGTGGCCTGGTATGGTGAGATGAGGGGGGGTGCTTGCTCATCCCCCCTTTTCTGGCCTGCCGGGCTGCATACTTGGATAAGGGTCTGGTATGGATTCTGGCGGAGGGGCCACGCTGTGTTTTTTTTTTTTTTAGAGCAGGGTTCCCATTGAAATCTATGCCAGACCCGAGGGTCGAGGGTTTTTTAAGGCCGGCAATGGTTTGTTTATATCCTGCTTTTAGCAGATGAGACATGGTTGTTAAGGATGCAGCGACCAGGAGGCCACCCCACTCCTTAGCAACCAACTATCCTTCACACAGAATTCTGATCAGATAAATATTTTCAATTTGAATCTGTCAGAAAAGTTGGAATTCGTTCTAAATCAAATAAACAAAACAAAACTAAACACATTCTGAAATGAATCAATGAGATGAATCAGAATCAGAAGCAGAATCAGAAAAGGTTTATTGCCATGATCTGTAAACAAGGTTCACGGATTAGGAATTTGTCTTGGTGTTTGGCGCAAAAGAAGAATAACAAAAAATACAAAAAAAAATAAAAAATACTAAGTAAAATACACAATAAATACAAAAGTAATCACAAGATTTACAGGGTTGGATAAGATAACTGTACAGGCTATTTAGACTGGGACATGTGCAAATGCAAATGAAAAATTTACAGTGTCAAAGTGTCAAGTGGCAAAGTACAAAAATTACAGTGTGTAAAGTGTCAAGTGTTAAGTGTTCATGAGTCCCACAGCAGATGGATAGAAACTGTTTTTGTGGCGGGAGGTTCTGGTCCGCATGGACCGTAGCCTCCTGCCTGAGGGGAGTGGCTGAAATAGTCCATGTCCAGGGTGAGAAGGATCGGTTGTGATCCGACCTGCTCGTCCCCGAGTCCTGGAGACGTACAGGTCGTGGATGGATGGAAGGCTGCAGCCGATCACCTTTTCTGCCGAGCACACAATGCGCTGCAGTCTCTGTCTGTCCCTGGCTGTGGCTCCAGCGTACCACACGGTGATGGAGGAGGTGAGGATGGATTCGATGATGGCCGTGTAAAACTGCACCCCGACGTCGGAAGGTAGGTAGGTGCTGGACATGCAGAGGTCCTGAGCCCCTGCTCGTCCAGCCTAGTGTTGGCTAGGAAGAGTGGGACCTGTACCTGATAAAGTCGGTGAGGGGAGTCCGTCCTCCGATGCCAGGTACGCCTGGTCTTGGAGGGCGGTGTT
Source organism: Glandirana rugosa (assembly GCA_018402905.1). Lineage (NCBI taxonomy): Eukaryota > Metazoa > Chordata > Amphibia > Anura > Ranidae > Glandirana > Glandirana rugosa. Next base: position 694,215 of record BLSH010511776.1, on the reverse strand, counting down.
TTTGTCAAAGATAGGTAGACGACACCCTGAGTACTTGTGAATTGTGAACTGTGAAATGTGTGACATTAAAAACATGAAACGGTGAACTGTGAAACTGTGACATTTAAAAAGTAAACGTAAACGTGT
>BLSH010511776.1:669513-686404 GCA_018402905.1 Glandirana rugosa | reverse complement strand
CTATTACTGACCTCTATACACCGCCCTATCTATTACTGACCTCTATACACCGCCCTACCTATTACTGACCTCTATACATTGCCCTACCTATTACTGACCGCTATACACTGCCCTACCTATTACTGACCTCTATACACCGCCCTACCTATTACTGACCGCTATACACTGCCCTACCTATTACTGACCGCTATACACTACCCTACCTATTATTGACCTCTATACACCGCCCTATCTATTACTGACCTTAATTCACCGCCCTACATTCAGGCCTGAAGCTAGTTGCTCACTGAAGTCAGGCTAAGTTTATATTTTTACAATGACATTAGTTTTATTATAAGTTTTCTAAATGTTCCTAGTGTCATCCTTACTATTTACTTAGGCGTTGCTAGTTAATTTATTTACCCCCCTGGTGATCTTTGATCTTTTATGTTGTTCAAGTAGATCTCCACCTCTCAAAGATTGCCTACCCCTGCTCTAAATGCTGCATCACCCCCAGTTGTGAGAACTTGCAGCGCAGACCCTTTTATTTAAATGGGTTGCGTTTGGTGAGCGGTAGTGCAGGCTTGTGGGGGCCCTAGTGCATTACTTTGCCCAGGGGCCCATGATGCTATTAAGATGGCCCTGGGTATTACTATTTGGTAGCTTTCCAGCTAGCATCTCACAACTTTGTTAATGGCGTCTACCTATACAATTGCCAGGTGGTTTATGCTGCATTTATGCTTTATTGCTTAATTGTTTTTTACATTTTCTACTGGTTGTTGGGTGTCACCAGGCTGGGATGCACTGGACCCATCGTATCCACAACCAACAACTTTGGTTGAGCTACATTAATCTGCAACTTTTTTACTTACCTGCCAAATAAAAAAGGAAATATGTTTAAATTGTATTTTATATCCTTTACAATAATAAATGCAGATAATGGTACATTAAGATACATCAGTGTATTCAGAATGTTTCAGCTGTTGTGCAACCCTACAGCATATCAGACACAATAAGACAGATAACATTATTTTACAGATTGTACTGCAGACTCGTCCATTATATGTTAAATGGACTTTTTCTCCATTTGTAAACACAACGACTGCTATGATATTAAATTACTCAATGGAGCAGATTTTTACAGCAATCACTTCTTTATATTTCCCTGGAGGAGGAAGACAGCACATCTGCACTTCATGAATGATCTCCACACTTGTAAAAAGAAGAAAAGTGTGGAATTAAACAATGGACAGAAAGTCTTTCTTCCAGGTCTATGTAAATAGTAAACCAAAAGGGAAACAATGGTTTTACTAAGGCGTTTTATTACAGCTTAATGCTGTCTCACTTCCTGCATGAAAACAATAGAATTATTCTCTTTAATTTTAAATTAAATTATTTGGCTTGATCAAATACAAAAAGATATTTTGTTATTAAAATGACACTGCTGTAAAACATGGAAACAATATCAAATTTCCTTGCCGGGCAAAATAACATCCCTTAAAATGTCACTACTTGCCAAAGTCCTTCACACTTTTAGGGTCTACCAACTCATATGATCCCACCTAGGCATCTGCTTACAATTCATTTGGAGTAATATCAGACCTAGGGTTTCTAAGAAAATATTTGTTCAATCTATACACAAGGGAGGTTTATCATTCCATATCTCCAGTTATTATTATGAGGTTCAAACAGCGCAGTTGACTTCATATCAGCTTTATGGGTGACCCTAGCAGCATATGAAACGTCCCCTCATCGCAACAGACATTCTCTACTGGACCCTCACCCCTACACTCCTTTAAAACATGGTATGCCTTAATATCATCATATTTCCCACTAGCCACCATGAAGCACAATCCCTCATTGCTGCCCCATTTCAAAGAACCCCCACAGTTTTTAATAAGGATAAAAAAAAGATTGCATTAATTATATGATCTTTCTACCCCAAACAGACCTGTATTTTTTCCATAGCTATGAGCCAAATTATAAGGCACCACCAGCAGATATAATCGTAAAAAAATATTTATAGCCAAGAGTGATGGGAACTCTACCTTCCTTAACCACTTCAGCCCCGGAAGGATTTCCAGCTTTAGGACCGGAGCCCTTTTTGCGATTCGGCGCTGCGTCGCTTTAACTGACAATTGCGCGGCCGTGCGACGTTGTACCCAAACGAAATTTGCGTCCTTTTTTTCCCACAAATAGAGCTTTCTTTTAATGTTATTTGATCACCTCTGCGTCATTTCTGATCGCCGCTATAAACAAAAGAAGAGCGACAATTTTGCAAAAAACCCAAATTTCTTACTTTTTCCTAAAATACAAATCCAAAAAAAAAATATAAAAAAACATTTTTTTTCACCGTTTTTGGCCGATTTATATTCTTCCTCATATTTGCGATAAAAAAATCGCAATCGGCGTTTATTGATTGGTTTGCGCAAAAGTGGTCGCGTTTACGGATGATGAGAATTCATTTTTGGGGTTTTTAATTTTTTTTATTTTTTACTAAAAATGGCGGCGATCTGCGATTTTTTGCGGTACTGCGATATTTCAGGGGACATGTCGGACCATTTTGACACTTTTTTGGGACCATTGGCATTTATACAGCGATCAGTGCTATAAAAATGCACTGATTACTGTGTAAATGCCATTGGCAGTGAAGGGGTTAACCTGCAGGGGGCGCACTAAGGGTTAACTATGTTTCCTGGGCGTGTTCTAACTGTATGGGGGACTGCCTATCTGGGGAAGGGAAGTTATCACAGCCTTCACGTAAAGGAAGGCTGTGATCACAGCCCTTCCCCCTCACACAGAGCGGAGGTCCGTATTTACATACACGGACCTCCGCTCATTCGCTCCGGGGGGGTCATCGCGGGTGGCCGGCGGCAATCGAAGCCGCCGCACCCGCTCCCCGGCCCCCCCTGGACACAGTGAGCGCGCGGGCGCGCCTCCGGTGGCGCGCACGCTCTCACTAAACTCGTTCCCGCAGCGGCGATTCGCGCTCAGCGTCCACACTGCCGCCGTGAATACACGGCAGGCGGTGTGGAACCGGTTAAACAATATCAAAAGTAAGGAGTATTTTGCATTAAAGAGGAAGTAAATCCAGATTGGGTTTACTTACTCTACAGTCCCCTGTAAATTAGAAGCATAACGGGCTACTATGCATCGCATAGTAGCCCATTATGTTCCACTTACCTGCAAACATAGCCTGCGATGTACAGCGCTGTCCCCTGTGCTGGCCGCGTCCATCTTCTGCCCCTCTTCCTTCCGGGGCCGCGACTCCAGCACTGTGACTGGCTGGAGTCGCGTAACGTCACTCACGCGCATGCGCCCGGGAGCCGCCAGTCACGGCACAGGGTCAGTGGAGAAATGGCACGGAGGCCATTTCTTCACTGCGCATGTGCCAAAATGACGTTGGCACGTGGAGAACACTGCATGTACCTGAACCGTGCAGGTTTTGGAGATATGCAGGGCACCTACATGTAAGCCTTATTATAGGCTTACCTGTGGGTTAAAGTGGTTGTCACAGGTTGACAACCACTTTAAATGAGAAGTAAACTCCTGAAGTGGACCGTTGAATGAACATTGCATCCCTTGCTTTCCCAGATCCCCTACGCTAACCTAATGATATCCCCAGAATCAATGTTACAATACATTCTATGGCAGAAAGTATGTGGATACCCTTCCAACTGACAATGAGTTCAGATTGCGTTATTGTTATTGGTATTGTTAGGACTTGTTTAAACATGCATTGCACTGAAAAGTGATCTGCAGAGGATTGATTTTCAGGTGCCATTGCCAGGCTGTAAGAAGGCTTTATGTCTTCTCCTCACCTTCTGTTTTAACCCCTAAAAACTTGTGCAACTGCTCAGCAACCATATTCATCGTATGCAGTTGCAGTGCAGCTCTATTCGGTTGAATGGGTTGTGTTCTGCATGTAGGCACAGTGGGTATAAAAAAGAATCACCCCCTTTAAAATAATCACATTTTGTTGCTTTGCAGCCTAAAATGAAGACAAACACAGTTTTTGTTTTATCCAGCTGTATTTACTCAGTGCAACTTATAATGTCCAAGTGAAATATATAACAACAACGACATGTCAGAAAAAAATAAAAAACAGAATCACTGAGTTGGAAAAAGAATCACCCCCCTTGTGTCAGTATTTTGTTGAACCACCTTTTGCTTTAATTATAGCCTTTAGTCTGTTGGAATATGTCCCTACTAACATTGCACATCTAGGCTTTGCAATATTTGTCCACTCTTCTTTGCAGAACTGCTCAAGTTCAGGTAAATTTGATAGTGACTGTTTGTGGACTGCAGTCTTCAAGTCATTCCACAGATTTTCAATGGGGTTTAAGTCTGGGCTCTGACTAGGCCATGCAAGGAACCTTCTTCCCATTGACAACTTTCTGGTTAGAGGGCAGCAGATTTTTCCTCAAGAATTTAATAGTATTTTGCCCCATCTATTTCTCTTCTATCCTGACAAGTGTTCCAGTCCCTGCTGCAGAGAAACACCTCCATAACAGGATATTACCACCTCCATGCTTCACTGTAGGAATGGTGTTATTTGGATGGTGAGGTATATTGGGTTTCCACCAGACACATTGTTTGGTGTTGAAGCCAAATAATTCAATTTTAGTCTCATCTGACCATAACAGTTTTTTCCATGTGGCCTCGGAATCTTCAAGGTCATACAAGTCATTTTTAGGAGGGGGTGATCCTTTTTCCAACTGTTTATGATTTTTTTTCTGACATGTTGGTGTTATATCTTTCACTTGGATGTTATAAGTTGCACTGAGTAAATACAGCTGGATAAAACAAAACATGTGTCTGTCTATATTTCAGGCTGCAAAGTAACAAAATGTGATTGTTTTAAAAGGGATGATTCTTTTCAATACCCACTGTAGGTGCTTAAATTGTGTGTGCATATGCTCTCTCCCCTTGCCATTTCCTAATATTGTGTTAAATGTTTACAACTGTTTTGTACTACAGTAGGTACGGAAAGTATTCAGACCCCCTTAAATTTTTCACTCTTTGTTATATTGCAGCCATTTGCTAAAATCATTTAAGTTCATTTTTTCCCTCATTAATGTACACAAAGCACCCCATATTGACAGAAAAACACAGAATTGTTGACATTTTTGCAGATTTATTAAAAAAGAAAAACTGAAATATCACATGGTCCTAAGTATTCAGACCCTTTGCTCAGTATTTAGTAGAAGCAGCCTTTTGATCTAATACAGCCATGAGTCTTTTTGGGAAAGATGCAACAAGTTTTTCACACCTGGATTTGGGGATCCTCTGCAATTCCTCCTTGCAGATCCTCTCCAGTCCTGTCAGGTTGGATGGTAAACGTTGGTGGACAGCCATTTTTAGGTCTCTCCAGAGATGCTCAATTGGGTTTAAGTCAGGGCTCTGGCTGGGCCATTCAAGAACAGTCAAGGAGTTGTTGTGAAGCCACTCCTTCGTTATTTTAGCTGTGTGCTTAGGGTCATTGTCTTGTTGGAAGGTAAACCTTCAGCCCAGTCTGAGGTCCTGAGCACTCTGGAGAAGGTTTTCGTCCAGGATATCCCTGTACTTAGCCGCATTCATCTTTCCCTCAATTGCAACCAGTCGTCCTGTCCCTGCAGCTGAAAAACACTCCGACAGCATGATGCTGCCACCACCATGCTTCACTTTTGGGACTGTATTGGACAGGTGATGAGCAGTGCCTGGATTTCTCCACACATACCGCTTAGAATTAAGGCCAAAAAGTTCTATCTTGGTCTCATCAGACCAGAGAATTTTATTTCTCACCATCTTGGAGTCCTTCAGGTGTTTTTTTAGCAAACTCCATGCGGGCTTTCATGTGTCTTGCACTGAGGAGAGGCTTCCGTCGGGCCACTCTGCCATAAAGCCCCGACTGGTGGAGGGCTGCAATGATGGTTGACTTTCTACAACTTTCTCCCATCTCCCGACTGCATCTCTGGAGCTAAGCCACAGTGATCTTTGGGTTCTTCTTTACCTCTCTCACCAAGGCTCTTCTCCCCCGATAGCTGTTTGGCCGGACGGCCAGCTGTAGGAAGGGTTCTGGTCGTCCCAAACGTCTTCCATTTAAGGATTATGCAGGCCACTGTGCTCTTAGGAACCTTAAGTGCAGCAGAATTTTTTTTGTAACCTTTGCCAGATCTGTGCCTTGCCACAATTCTGTCTCTGAGCTCTTCAGGCAGTTCCTTTGACCTCATGATTCTCATTTGCTCTGGCATGCACTGTGAGCTGTAAGGTCTTATATAGACAGGTGTGTGACTTTCCTAATCAAGTCCAATCAGTATAATCAAACACAGCTGGACTCAAATGAAAGTGTAGAACCATCTCAAGGATGATCAGAAGAAATGGACAGCACCTGAGTTAAATATATGAGTGTCACAGCAAAGGGTCTGAATACTTAGGACATTGTGATATTTCAGTTTTTCTTTTTTAATAAATCTGCAAAAATGTCAAAAATTCTGTGTTTTTCTGTCAATATGGGGCGCTGTGTGCAAATTAATGAGGGAAAAAAATGAACTTAAATGATTTTAGCAAATGGCTGCAATATAACAAAGAGTGAAAAATTTAAGGGGGTCTGAATACTTTCCGTACCCACTGTATATGCTGTGTTTATACTGGGTTGGTGTCATCTTTTTGAAAAAGAGTTAACTGTGTGAAAATGCTCTCTCCCTGATGTTTATGACTCTGCCCCCTAATGGAAGCCATAAATATCACAAGAAGTCTGCCTAAAGGGGTCGTCGCTCCGTGTATGGGAACAAGACATGGGAATCATGCTGCTATATAATTTAATTCTACTTTTTTCTACATCCCTTATGCTCATTAAGAATGGACTTTATAAATTGCTTAGGGTATAGCCAAGTATTGGGCAGAGGCACCAGGAGGCACCAGGGCTAGAGCAATGTGTTAGAAGGATGTCTAATGGATTGTTACTGTGAGATTTGGCTGCATCAGAAGTAGTATCTTCAGTAAAGGAACATAGTTGATAACTATTTCTGCTCAGTCTGAAATAACTCAAGAGAGCAGTAAAGGGATGCATGCATGCATATCATACAACATGGTCCCATTCAGGGAAAAGACATTGCAAGGAGAAGATACAATGCAGGTTCCTAATTATGGACAGCAGCCAGCTGGCCAGTAAGCTGAGGTGACTTGATGTAGGTGACGGAGGACGCTGATAGTGAAGGTACTTATGTGATGGGGCTCCTTCTCCAGCGACCATTACCCCAAATTAAGTCTGGTTGTGGTATGGGGTGTCCTAAGGACCCAGCCTGAAAAGTCATGAAAGATCAAGTGAAGCCTCTGGGAATACAAGCATATGTGGAGTATGGTGTTGAGCTTTGTGCTGCTAATCTGTATTACTTTGTCATATCAGATTAGAGGATGTGACTGTGTAAAGAGAAGGAGTAAAGAGATACAGATAATGGTGTCATTGGTAGAGGTGACGGGTGCTGGGCTGGTGGAGACTGGTGTCAGCTAAACTGCACCAGCTCAGAAATTTTGCACAGAGGGAGAAGTATGCCAAAAAGCTTATGTCTTCGGTTTTCAGCTAGAGAAAGGAGTGAGTCAAATAACAGAACCTAAAAGTCAAGTCAAGTACATGTCTGCCAGATAGAAGTGTTGCTCATAATGGAGAGTACTGCCTTTAAGCCATACCCCTTGTTCAGGCAAATACCTTTGTTAACCTATAGGGAACATAAGTGCACACATCCTTGTTTCCCCACATGAACCTGCTTACAAGCTGACGATACTGCCTGCCAAACGTGACAGGGGGATCATTGTTGCAAGCCGCTATGCAAAGCATTGTGGCTGCAGCATGTGTACAACCCTGTCCGCTGACTTTGCAGCTTAAGGGGAGCAGTTGGGGTGCGTAAAGACGCGGTACAGCCATGTGTGTTTACCACCACCAACTGCAAATGGGAATCTAGCCTTAAAGTGACACTAAACATCCCTTTTCCTCAAAAATAATCCATACACATCCACTATGGTTATTGGAAGTAGTCTATGGAGTCACTGATTAGACTTTCAGTCTCGTTAGATTTCCAGACTCGTACCTTCTTTACAGATATAGTATTCATTATAGCTAGACGCCTGTACAATACAGATAGCTAGCCATTCACTTGGATCTGGGCCACATAAAGTGTGAGACAGGAATAAGTGTAATGCAATATACAGAGGTCTTCAATAACCTATGTAATAAGGTTTTGGCGCATTCATTGCTTTATCTACAGAATATGATTAGTAAGGCAATATGGAGTAGGAAGTAGGAACCATTAAGTAGACACATTACAAAACAAAATCTACAAAAACAAGTGTTTTCATTTCCTTTTAGCATTAAATACTGACCCTATGAGATTAAATTGAACTGAAAAGCAGATGCTGAAAACAGATTCAGACTATTTACAAATATTTTCATAGAAACTGCGTGAAAGGTAAATGTAAATTGTTGGTGTAGATACATATATAAAACCACCATACCGTATATATAATTATGTATTCATTAAAAAATACTTAACTACGTCCCCCAGGCCCTTTTCTTCCTAAATCCCCTTGGGTCCCAAAGCAATTTTGTTTTTCTTATTGGCAACGTCTTCTCTTTTAGGTTTTGTAGTCCACCCTAATGTATTATACATTGGTGAAAAAATTAAAAGTCAGCAGCTACAAATACTGCAGCTGCTGGCTTTTAACATTAGGGCACTGTCCAGGGAGCCCACGATGTTGGCACCCCAGCCGATCTTCTGATCGCATCCCGGGTGCGGTCGCTAGTAATGGAACCCGGCTTCACTGCTAGTTCCCTACTGTGCAAGCGCGAAGCGTGCTGCACTTTTTTATTGACCCGCGGCCTGTCTTTCCCCAAGTGGGGAAGGGGACCTGTCAAAAACAGGTCCCTGTTCCCGTCTCCCCCCTGAAAGGTGCCAAATGTGGCGCCGGAGAGGGGGAAGAAGCATATAAGCGGAAGTTCCACGTTTGGGTGGAACTTCGCTTTAAGCAGTGGCAACCCGTCAATTAAGGGCACACAGGCACCGCCCACCCCCCATCCATGCATGGATTCTATCAGGGTTTTTTTTTTTTAAGCATGTGATTAGAGCCAGAGGCTCTAACAGGCTTTAAAAAAGGGTGGGCTCGGGGCGTAGAGCACTGTCTCTGAAGCCCACCCAGTTGTGTGACAATAGTGAATGAATATTTGCTATTGTAACACTGATTCTCCTCCCGGCCAATCAGGAAGTGGGTCTGAGACCCGTCATCGATTGGCCGAAAGGAGATCTGATCGGATTGGCCACCAGAAGGAGGAGGGAGGAGATGCAGGGGGTAAGCGAGGAAGCAGCCGCCCGCATCCTGGAGAGAAGCCGCCCGCTGCCCAGAGTGCTGCCCCCGAGATGGGGTAAGTGTGGGGCAGGGGTGATGTCGTCTGTGACCTGAATGACCGGGGGGGGTAACAGCGGGTGGATTATCTGCTGCCCCCCCCCCCAAAAAAAACACCAGTCACCACTGCAGTTAAGTAATTTGTGCACCCCCCATATGTTTACCAGAACATATAATCAACAAAGTCTTCAGATTAAAATGATGTCACATTAGTGTTATGTTTATATAGCTTTTATATAATGTAGTAGAATGGCAAAGCTCAAAGTGAACGTACGCATTTTAGGAGAGCTTTATCCCTTTTCGACATTGCTATGCACACAGATGGAAAAATGGTTTGCTTAATTTTTTACTGTAATATTAACCCCTTCACACCGACCGTGCGCAAATAAACAGCCCCACTGGGGCTTTTTTCCATGGGGCCACATATTTCTGCATCTCCTTATGTGCTGGGATTGCACCACACGGCATGCTCCCAGCACAGAGATCGGGATCTCACAGAGAGCCTTGAGCACCGTTCTAACGATCGGGACCCGCAACGTCCGATTTCGGGTCACCTGATCCATCTGATTGCCTATCACAGTAATCAGTCACTGTGTTTTCAATCTCTGTGAATGGACGAGAGATACAATGTATAATTCTCTGTCCTTGCAGAGATAGAAAAAAAAGTGTGTGTAGGTAAAAATAATAATAATAATTAAAAAAAATAAATAAATAAAAAAAATACCTAGATCAAGGTTTGATCTAGGTCAGTGCCAAGTTTAGTGTTTGGATCAACGTCAGGGTCAAAAGTCAAAGGTCAGGGTCAGTATTTTTTTGGACAGGATTTTTTTTTTAAATTAGTATCAGTGTCGATTAATGACAGTGTGTTTTAGGTAGGATTGAAAAAGCAAAATGCTAACATACACATATGTGGTATCGCTGCAATTATCAGGAGCAGGAAAATGTAATTTGGGTTTTTTTTTTGGCGGTAGGTTATGGTAGTAGCAAGAAATATACAGTTACATTTTTAAAAAATGATTTTTTTTTTTTTACTATTTTGGGCCAGTTTTCCTTTGATAATAAAAAAAAATCATAAAAAAACATAAAAAAATCAATCAATATTAAAAAAATCCATTATCATTTACCATCAAATGAAAGCCCAGTTTGTCCTGAAAAAAACAAGGTATAATCCACCTGGATGCACAAAGTAGTTGTGATGATATGTACGGTGATACTAGCACATGTCAAAATTGCAAAATTGGGCTTAGACATTTAGATTTATTTTACCCTTAGGCGCGAACAGTGGCGGTTGGGGGCTTTTGTTTGGGGGGGCACAACCCCCCCCTTTCCGCGGCATCTCAAATCCCCCCATCTCCCCCTCCCCCCTTTGTCTGCGGTCGGTCCACCGCACTTACCCCACTTAGCGGGGATCGGGCATCGGCGGGTATCCAAGGAGCGGCAGGGATTGGGGCACCAAGCAGTGGCGGGGATAAGGCATCCGAGAAGCGCCAGGGATCGGGGCACCAGGCAGCAGCAGATATCGGGCATGCAGGTATCGGCCAGCAGCTCTTCTCCTCCTCACTTCCGCAATGCGTCTCCTCCCCTCCTCCTAGGCCCCCAGTAGGATCACCTGTCCTTTCAGCCAATCGGGTGATAGGTATCAGACCTGCTTCCCGATTGGCCGGGAAGAGGATCAGTGTTTCAACAGCGTATTCTCATTTGCTGTTGCAACACACCTGGGTGGGCTTCGGAAGCAATGATCTGTGCTCCCAAGCCCACCCTATTTTGAAGCCTATTAGAGCCTCTGGCTCTAATTAGTGCTTCAAAAAATATACCCCCCGTCTATCCCCATCATAGGAATTCATGCACAAGGCGTCCTGAAAGGGGCCGGACGGATGGATAGGGAGGAAGGCGGGGCATGGATAGGGGGAGGCGGCGTCCGTTCACCTACAATGGACAGGCCTCCCCTGGGCATGAAGGGGTTAAGATAAGATTAAATTGGGATGACGAGGACACAAAATAACATGACAGCGACTTTTCATAGGTTTGTAAACAGTAAAAATTCTAATTACATTGCATTCACTTATGTGAGCTTTTGATACTTATGTGCAGTAAATCCAAATCTCATCCAGATCCACATCATTGTTGCAACCTGGAGATTCATTTTTGGAGGGAATATCTGCATCTATTGTTAGATACAGGTGCATCTCATAATATTAGAATATCATCAAAAAGTTAATTTATTTCAGTAATTTAATTTAACAAGTGAAACTCATATATTTTATATAGATGCATTACACATGGAGTGATATATTTCAAACATTTCTTTCTTTAGTTGATTATGGCTTACAGCTAGTGAAAACCCAAAATTCAGTATCTCCGAAAATTTGAATATTACACAAGACCAATAAAAAAAAGGATTTTTAATACAGAAATGTTGGCTTACTGAAAACAATGCCCATGTACAGTATAGTATGCACTCAATACTTGGTCAGGGCTCCTTTTGCATCAATTACTGCATCAATGCGGCGTGGCATGGAGGTGATCAGCCTGCCTGTGCCACTGCTGAGGTGTTATGGAAGCCCAGATTTTGACCCTGACTATTCTGAACCTTACCTGTCTGCCAACCGCAAGTACCTGTTTGCTTTGCTCAGTTTGTGCATGCCCTGGTGTGGTATCCAGGCACCATAGCATTGTGCATATGGGCAACCGAGTACTGGTAGGGCTGGTTTGCCTTATGGGAAAGAACACAGAAGCCAGCTATAGTGTCTGACCACCTGCGTTAGGAGCAAGCATGACACCTGTCCCTACTATTGACATCGCCGATCCAGCATCTCTGTCTCCATGGCAGCGGCAACAGTGCATTAGGACCCAGTGCCCAGTGCCGGTTACATTATGGGGCTGATGAGCGCATGCAAGGGACGGCTGACTCTATTGGTAAAGCTGCCTAGCCTTCTCTGTTGGCATGGTGATTGGGATGTGATCCAGACGATGCTCCCATTTAGATCTAATATTAAATATGATAGTGGTTTTATTTATCAGAGCCCCTACCTTATTGCCATGGAGACCTTATTGCCATGGAGACATAGATGCCAGATCAGTGCTGTCAACAGACAGGGAAAGGACAGCAAGACGAGGTTGGGAACCCCCATGGTGGCGGAACTCCAGGGCCTGGTCACAAGTGTGACCTTTGCTACCCTAGTAGTTCTGCCACTGTATTTAGACCCTTATATGGAGTTCCCTGGTATGCTGGTGACATATCTCTTGCTTTCTGCCACCATGGTGGGTCCCCAAGACAGCAGGAAGGGAGCCTGCTGCAGAACATGTGAAAGGGCCCCACAATGGGAGTAAAGGGCCTTGGGATCAGTGGGACTGGCCCGGAGGGAAGGGCCACATGCTCAGAGGGAAGGGGCCCGGGATCAGAGGAAAGGGCCCCAGGACCGATGGAAAGGGGGAGAGGGGTGTCAGGGGGGCCCTTCATGATTTCTTGCACCAGGGCCCTGAAGTTTCTAGTTACGCCTCTGAGAACAGTCAATTGATCACAGAGTAACTGTAATTTGCAGTATACTAAATAGGTGCAAAGTTAGAATGAATAATATAAAACATTCCGGATTGAAAAGAGCATGCATACACTTCAGAATAATAGATTATTTAAGTTGTCAGTCAGGGTAATGTGGCTGTATAACATACTCAATATAAAACTCTATAACAGCAGACAGTCAAGCTGAGAATCAGTATGTCAGAAAAGAGTTCAGAACACAGCTCCTTGTGATTATCCATATAAACAGCATCCATTTCATTGAAGAGCTGAAGGGATCCAAGGGCTGAGGGCAAATGAAGGCCACCGCACTAAAACTATGATAGAGGGGGTGGGGCCCCCACAGTCGCTCGGTCTTCAAGAGAAACTGTGCGTGATTAGGCTCCTGCCCAGCTGCCTACACACCGGTTGTGACAGTGGAGAGCCTCATACCTGGCTAAAGAGCAATTGCCCTGCTACCGCGGTCTCATCAGTTATGGCCTCTCTGAGCTGCAGTGCTGAGGGAGGTAAGCTGAGAAACTTATCTTCCCTGGATATAAACAGAAATCCAGGGATGTATGATAAATTGGGTAAAGGGACCTGTGCCTGCATCTGAGCATGGTGAATAAATGGGCACATCACTACAGCCATGCCTAGATTCATCTACATCCTTTGACAGTGCATTGCTCTATTTCAGGAGTTCAAAAAAGTTTAAAAAGAAAAGAAAGTTTAAGCCCTCTTAGACCCTCTCCAATACGGTCTACCAAGATTCAGGAGAAATCCAGCTATTAAAAAAGGTAAATTACATTTCTTTTAAGACATTTAATTTTCAACATGTCAGCCTGCATTGAAAATGCCTGTTTATCACTCCGAGAAGAACAAATTAGTGTTTAGATTAACTTTAAATTGATTTTTAAATGATAGCCTCAGTCTATTTTAGTTGTAGTCTTTGTAATCCCCTGAAATTTAGCATTACTTTAGGACAGGATGCAGGTTTTGCTCTTTGTGGTGTCTCTAGCTGAAGCAAGTTCTATTGAAGATGCTTTTTCATTGCAGACAAAGTAGGTCAAACATAGACATTTGTGTTTAAACACATACGTTTGAGCTGCACTACTTTGAATGTAGAAATCCTTCTTATGGTGGCCATACTCACTTCGATTTTAATATCCAATGTTTGTGCAATTTAATCAAAATGACCAAATTGGGAAATAATCAAATAGCCTGTAGGCAGGTGCAGTCTACTTTCTCCAGACTTCCTGGCCAATCTGGTCTCAGCAGCTGCTTCCTGATTGGCCGGGAGGAGAATCAGGAAGACAATAGCGAATTAATATCAAACAAGTGTGTGGGCTCTGTGCCCCGACACCACCCTTTTGAAGCCAATTAGAGCCTCAGCCTTCAAAAAAAGAAAAAACCCATTGAAATCCATGCGTCCATCCTGTATGTAGATCAGGGGTCGGGCGCATGTATGAACGGGCCGCCAGGGTTTTCCATTGCACCTGACTTTCTGAATTATTGTTGCCGCATTATGCTGTACCCCACCTACAAGCCATCGCTTCCCTTCCGATCAATTTAGACTGGATCACACGGAGTATATCAGCCAAGCAGAAAATTATTGATTGTCTGCATTAATTGGCAGCACTGAGATGCTTGGTCATGAATCTGCTCACATTTCCATCAAACTGATTCTCAGACTGTATGGTAGAAACAGAGATGTGATCAATAACTTAAATTCGTATTGTACGACTATCGATCAAAATTCACTTTCTCATATGTTGATCCCGCATATTGATCAATTGGGTTGTTGATTATAGATTGACTATTCTTATCAGTAGAGATCAACTGGAAAATAAATTAGTCATTTATCAAAGTGTGTATGCCCACCATTAGACAGCAACACTCATCACAAGCCCTAAAGATAATTTTCTTCAACTCAAACAGTGGCTGGAGACCCCCACTCACCTGCTGACCACTCCATGGAATATATTTGACTAGAGTTCTCCTTGACATTGATAAGTTTGAGTATAAACCTGTATAGATTTCTTTAACATTTTATACCACCTATAACTCATAGATGTTGCACATCGAAGGCCCATTAAGTCAAGTTAATGTGCCTGATATAAATCTGCCTTCATTTTGAGCTGATCGCCTCTAAGTGCCATAAATTGGAAAATATTTCAATGTGGGAAAAATAATTAGCACTTAATATCTCATTTGCATGTTCTTCTGTATCAAAAATAACTCATATTGCCAATTAAAAAGATAATTATTACAGCTTTATTGTTTTCTACATTCTGACTTGACTTAATTGGTAGATAAATAAGCGACGTTAATATTCTTACTGCCAATGTTTCACTGAATGTCCTGTAGGGAAATGAGGCTAATAGATTTTCCATGAAGAGCTTGATGTAATAAAAAAGCTGGAAAGTATAATGTTATATAGAAGGCATAGAGAGGGTGTACACCTTCACAGACTGATGTCCTCTAGATGTGACTTCCAACGGACCAGACATTTGATACATTGATACATGTTTTTATTACCATTTTACCTCAGGGGACTTATTATCAGAAACATTTACAGTTCTTACTTAGAAAGTAAGTAAGAAAGTGAGATTCATCCTTACAACCATCGCTGAAATACTAAACCACAAAGAACAGTATGAACAACAAAGTAGTTTTTGTTTGCAAATGTCAGGCTATTGATTGGAATTGCATTGTTTTTAACAGGCACCAGTTAGTGGTATATCTGACTAAGATATAGTGCTAACCTGACATTGGGGCATTTTATGTCTTTTAGAACAACATCATAATTATTGAATACAACCCCACCTTCAAATGATTGGTGATTGCACTTCTCATCTTTTCTGCTGAAGGTATTTATATAAATTTCTCTATCTATCTATCTATCTATCTATCTATCTATCTATCTATCTATCTATCTATCTATCTATCTATCTATCTATCTATCTATCTATCTAGAGAGAAATACATTTATTTATTTTTGCGAGATTTTTTTGCACTGTTTGTAACAAGTCATTTTGGTTTTTGATTTAGAGCGTTTTTATTTATTTACATAAAGAGAGATCTATCTATCTATCTATCTATCTATCTATCTATCTATCTAGAGAGAAATACATTTATTTATTTTTGCGAGATTTTTTTGCACTGTTTGTAACAAGTCATTTTGGTTTTTGATATATTGATCCTTCCCCCCATTTTCTCTCTCACCTGCATTTTTCCTTCTTTTCTTTTTTTTTTTTTTTTTTTTTTATAATGTGCATAAATATATAAAAACATAAAACAAAAATAAAATAAAAATAAATTAAAAATAATTCCTATATCTAATGATCAAATATACAACATAAAAGACTACTAACAAACAATTATTTTTACATACTCTTGGAGAGTTCATTAAATTACAGGATACATTTTAATATAATTTAATATATTACATTTATTAAATACATTTAGAGTGACTGGAAGCTGCAGAATGGATTTCGTCCTTCCCCCTAGGAGTGCTGTCACATGTGGCCTCTTGCAAGCCTCTGGGGTCAACAACGGATCTCTAGGGGGGCGGAGACAGCCCGGGATGACCAAAGCTTGCTGAACTGTTTTTATCAAAATCTCTGCTTCTAGGCCTACCCTTTACTTCCGATGTCCAGGGGTAAATATAATGGTTTATATAAATGTAATAGTTACTGTGTCATTGTGAAAAAACCTAAAAGCTTCTTTTCTTGGTACATTCCTATAGAAAAGGATTTTTCCCCTTGAGGAAGAACACAACCTTTATGGTTGGAACGCGTGGGGGTACCGACACAGTTAACACTGTGTTGTATATGATCTTTTTTATTGCAAAATTTATAACATTAACTGTAATCATTGGTGTAAAAGTCCTATGTTCTGCAACAAGAGCTCATGTTTTACCAGCAAATATCATATTCAACCTTCTTAATGATTTTTGATAATAGATAATAAAAGATAATTAATAGATAATAGTTTTTAGTAATTCTTCCAACTTATACTATAAACGACCATTTTGTACTC
>BLSH010511776.1:637474-650865 GCA_018402905.1 Glandirana rugosa | reverse complement strand
TGTAGAGTTGAGCGAACACCTGGATGTTCGGGTTCGGTGGGTTCGGCCAAACTTCGGGAAAAAGTCTGGGTTCAGTACGGAACTTGACCCAAACTTTACCCCGAACCCCATTGAAGTCAATGGGACCCAAACTTTTCGGCACAAAAATGACTGTAAAAAAGTCCTGGAAAGTGCTAGAGGGCTGCAAAAGGAAGTAAAATGATTTTAGAACAATAATCTGTCCCTTACAGCAACAGCAGGAACCTGGCCCTATAGGAGTAGGCGATGATTTTAGAACAATAATCTGTCCCTCTAAGCAGTAGACTCTACCTAGTCCAGTCAGATCGTTCTGTAATGCAGGATGAGATGTTATTAGATCTGCAATCTGTCCCTAAAAGCAGTAGTAGTAGTAATCTCTACTTAGTCCACAATCAGATCGTTCTGTAATGCAGGATGAGATGTTATTATATCTGCAATCTGTCCCTCACAGCGCCGGCAGCATCCTCTCCCTACACTACCCAGAGAGCATGTGACATGCAGCACTAAGTGACTCCAGCTTATAAAGAGGCTGGGTCACATGATGCACTGGCCAATCACAGCCATGCCATTAGTAGGCATGGCTGTGATGGCTTCTAAGGGCATACCAGTGAAACGCTTGTTGATTGGTTGCCCTGCAGCTATTCAACATGCGTGATCAAATACCCGAACCCAGAACCCAAACTTTTTTCAAATGTCCGGTTTCGGGTCCGGGTCACGGACACCCCAAAGTTCGGTACGGACCCAAACTTTACAGTTCGGGTTCGCTCAACTCTAGAGTTGTGTTCTTTTGAAATGCTGTGGCATGTCTGATTTTAGAGGAATTTTAGTTGTGTTGACAGCTGATTGATTTCAGTGGACAGCCTTAACACAGTGTGTGTGACATTAAAGCACCACAAAAATGTACATGGGTAAAGAGTTCCATTTAAACACCAATACTGCTGTTGTGTAATGTATACATACAGTATTTGCGCAAGCTGCATAACACAGACAGGCACAAAAACTCAGCATGTCCTATTTTTAAAAAAAATATGGTAATCTGTATCACATAGGAATGAGAGACTGCTCACTTAGCTATTTAGCTTAGTAGAAAAGATGGATTGGCCTTCACTCAGAGAATCATGCGCGTGGGAAATTTTAACAAAAAGTATTTTTGCTTGCACTTGATTGCATGATTTAAAAAAGCACAGCTTCACTTTATTAGCTAATCTAAATGAGCATTCATTTTGATAAGTAAACGTTTTCTATTGCTTTAATTTGCGGTTCTCAAATCTTTTTAATTCAAGGGCCACATTGTATATTTGTGGGTCAAGAAAATAAATATATATATATATATATATATATATATTTATATATATATATTTTTTTTTTTTAATGAACAAACAAAATTTAAATGAATGAATACATTTTACTTGGAATAATGTAATCAGCATGATATGCTTTGAAACAATAGACTGTAACAAAGCAAAAAAAATAAAAAATCCAAATAAACTTGAGCACATCGGAGCCCCCTTACATTGGAGTTCCCCTTATGTCAGAGTTCCCATCAGAGTGCTCCCTTACATCAGAGTTCCCCTTTCATCTCGCAGGGGACCAGAGTTGGCCTACAGGTTGTAGTTTGAAGACCCCTGCTTTAGTAAATCAACATTTTTGCTTCTGTTCCGTAATGCAGCACAATGCTCTTCCTCATGAGTCCTCCTATTTCCTTGGAAGTTCAGTTCACAGGTTCTATTTAAACCAATACCTTAGACCTACTGCAGTCTCTAATGATGAGAAACACCTACAATGCTGCTAGGGGCATTTTAATTCATACCATAAAAAATATATGACTTGGTAATACAGACACATGTTCATTTGATTAATGTGAAGTGTGAATTGTAATGATAGGTCTGCTTTATCATAAACTACTGTAAATCTGGACCATTAAGCATACAATTGTGTTACTGTAATAATTTTTATTTGCAGTTTTATTTGAATTTATGCTGTGCATAGTACACTGGTCTGGGCAGGCTTTCTGATTCAATTTCGGCATCTCCTTTTATCAGTATCCCGAACAATTAGATTTCCCAGCAAGTCCCAGATGACAGCGCAGTAATGTAGAAGTCCTAAATTATCAGCTTATGGGCTACAAATGAGATCAATTCAGAATATTCATGGTGTGAAAAGAGCTCTCGCATGTACATTGATAAAGTGGCTGTGAGCTGGGGTCGGGCACATTTCATTATTTATTAATATAACTTCTCCATAAATATTTGGCTGAGGTCCTAGGTCTGGTTTCTGTTTCTGCAGGTTAGAAATGTTCTTTACATCAGTTTTTTAACTATTTTAACACCTTTCCTTTAGATAGTTCAGTCTTTCCAGAACCTCAGCCTGGCTCCGTTCTGAGATGAAGTTCTTCTCTGTACCTGATCAACGTAGAACTGGGAAAATGTGCAGAGACAGAAAAGTAATGAGGATCATACAGTCACATTTGCATTGGTATACATCACATTGACTTGGAATATGTTTACATATAGTTACAGGTAAAAAAAAGATGCATCTATAGAGTTCAACCTATAAAAATAATGTAGAAATAGGGATGGTCTTGGGCTTGGGTTCTGTTCAAACTAGGGTTGCCACCTGTCCGGGATCATGTGTCTGGTTTTCAGTCCGCCTGAAACTCGGACACAATATTCAGACAGGAATGTGGCTCGGAACAGGGCCTGACAGAAGTGTGAAGGGGCACTATGCACGCCACATTACTATTCTCTTTGGAGCACTCAAAGGTATCCCAGGTCTGTTACAATACTAAAGTGTTCAGGTTTGGCTTGAAGAAAAAGTGGCAATCCTAGTTCAAACCCAAGTTTATCCCTATTTAGGAACTGAAACATGCTGTGCACTGAGACGTCTTGATATCCAGGTAATTGTCAATACTTGAGAGATATATGACTAAACTATTAAAGCTGAAGTTTAGCATTTTTTGAAAATCTGCACCAGGGACAGTTATTTAAATGAAGAGTGTCCCATGTGCTGGTGGCTGCAGTGTTCCTTGAAATCCTCAGTCCCCTGGCCCCATACCCCCACAGTGGTGAGCTCCTGGTGCTGTGGGGGTTAATATGAGCAGCTCTACCTGTCATAGGCACTTGTCAAAAGTACAAACTATGCTCATAGTATACAATTGGTACAAATGTATTATTACAACTTCATCAACAGCATCACATAAAATCAGCAGCTGATCAACCACAAAGGTATATATACAGAGACCATCCTCACATCTACAGGAAATAACCACATTTCCAACCACGTCAAGTAGATGAAACCCCAACGTGTTTCAGTTTTTCAGAAGATCTTCAATAGGGAGACATGATGGTCAATGACTTGTGCATAGAGAACTTTCTTCATAGTAAGATACAGCTAAATGCCACAATGGGGCTTGTAATGATATCACATGCTGGACACATGAAAACTGGTAACCATTTTGTTAAATATACGCCATGACGGTTTTAACTTAAAAAAGACAGTCACTCTGCAACAACCTCACTCCTCTTCCCCCCTCCCTTCAGGTTAGGAATTCTTGGGTCATCGTGCAAGGCACCAAAAGGTCTGGATGTGTTTTGCAGGCCTGATCATAAACAAATAAACCAGATCCATTAAGAGATCGCACAGGATGCCTTGGATAATGAGTGTCGTAAAAGAAAGGCATTCAGGAAGATGTGACCTTCTCAGAGAAATTTACCCATTTTTCACAACTCCAGATAGGAACGTGACATCTTAATAAAAAGTACATATTTGAAAGTGGAAATTCATACTGAACGAATGTAGTCCAGACAGGACCAGATTCAGGCATGGCAGGGGGAAGATCACTGTCAGATGCCTCTGGGGTGACACGCGCATCCCAGGTATGCCGTGCCTGGTGTCCCTGGACATGAAATATCACTCTGAGCTTGAATTCCTTAGTGTTGGGTCTGCCCTGTGATCATATCCTGAGATATGATTTTGATACAGAAAGTTGCATATCAGGGAGGTTTGTTATTCCACAGTCCGCCCCAGACTGCCCACGGGCCCTCCTTACCCATGTTAGTGGTCAGGGGCATATGGCCCCATCCCTTTGCTTTCAGAGAAAAAGGGAAAAGACCGGACAGTGCTCAGTTCTCACTTTACCATCAAAGAACAACCATTTGAGAACCTGTGGACTCATCGATGAATCTCTGATCAACCACAGACATTCCCTGCAAGTATATTCCTCCATTCCCTCCGCCTTATCTCTTTGCTGCTGTATAGTATCTTATTGCTTTGTAACACCATTTTTCTGTAAATATTTTATCTGCACCAATTTTTGACCTTTTCATTAGTAAACCTTATTCTGAAAAGTGTTAATCTTGTCCCTAAAGCCCTTAATGCAAACTATAACGAACCTGTTCCGTTGAAGAGTGCTACTGTTTAAGATAAGTCATCTGAATATTCCTGTCTGTGGTAACAGTTTGTGTTAAAGGTGATTATTCTAAAATCATAATCTGCATCGCTAAGATCTTGTGTCTTCTAGCCGTTATCCAGAAGTGGTGGCAGTGAAAGGGTTAATCGCTTGAATTAGCCTGGTAACAATCACTCTCATGCTGCTGGCATTTAGATGGTGGTCCCGCAAGCTGGAAACTCTTTGTGCTGGAAGCAGCTAAGAGTGACATTGTTACGTTAGTGACAAGCGCGGTGTGAGATTGGGTGGTCCTCTGTCACCAGTTAGCGAGGAGGGCAGTGATCTGATAACCGCGTTCGTCACAGGGTTGATTTACATAAAATGGAGAGTGCAAAATCTGGTGCAGCTCTGCATAGAAACCAGTCAGCTTTCAGTTTGTTTTTGTAAAAGCTTAATCTAGTAAACACTGGTAGTTGCTGGGTTGAACGAACTAAACCTACCCAACATTAGGACACAGATCTTCCCTGCTGTTCTATTGTGTTCTGCCAGAACACTGCGGCCAGCGGAGAGCCGGTCAGCAGAACTTTTTCGGTCATGCCCCTTTGACAGAAGTCGCCAAACAGCCGGCTTCTGTTAGACCACGTGGGCCAAATGTCAGCTGGTTTCTATTGAACCAGTCGATGCCACTCGACATACAGCCCGTGTGTACTAGGCTTAAAGTGGTTGTAAACTCTTTGCAATTACTTTAAACTACAGGTAAGCCTATAATCAGGCTTACCTGTTACTACACTGCATATCTCCTAAACCTGCAAGGTTTAGGAGATATACACTGTACTCGCATGTGCCGACATCTACAGCCCATGCACAGTCAAGAAATGGGCCGCTGTGCTGTTTCTTCACTGTGATCGTGCCGCAACTGGCGGCTCCCACGCACACATGCAGGAGTGACGTCACGCGACTCTGGCCAGTCACAGCGCCGGAGTCTGCGGCCCCGGAAGGAAGAGGGATGAAGATGGACGCTTCCTACTGCGGGGACAGCGCGGGCGTCGATTGCAGGTAAGTGGAACACAAAAGGCTAGTATGCTGTTACTTTGCAGGGTAATAAAGAGGAAGTAAAACCCATCAGAGTTTACTTCCTCTTTAACTGCACAAGCTGAAATTAGATGCTGATTGGCTATCATGCACAGCTACACCAGATTTTGCACTCTCCAGTTTTAGCATATCAACCCCAACGTGTCAAGGGAGAGTAACGTCTCAAGGGAATGTTTAGCCAGGAGAGCACAAGGGGTTGCTATAGGTCCCCACAGGATGTTCCACTAGATTGGGCTCTAGAGAGCACAAAAAACCCAAATTCCAACATAAAGGTATATATGGATTTCTTCCATGTAAAGAAAATATGTTATCTCCAAAAGGTATGTCCAAGAAAGGGGAGCAGTTAAGATTGCAAGTCTAAATGATTTACTAGCTTAGTAGATTTCTTCAATTAAAAATCCAAAACTAAAAAAGGCTTGTTCACACTGTTTCTATCCACCATCTTTAGTATTCCACAAAGTGGCTGCCTAAAAAGTCCTTAATTCTAGCAAATTGTATACTATTCTACATATGGGATATGGCACCCAGTATGATCAGACTTCCACCCTCCCCTGCTCCATTCATGGAAGTTGTACAATCAGTTCCTGCAATGAAGAGAACTCTATGAATAGAGGAGGAGTACCTTTCATTCATCTGCCTGTCCTCCATTCATAGGGCACTTTTCATTGCAAGAACTAATTGTACAGCTTCCATGAATGGAGCAGGGAGGCGGACAGGCATAGTCTTTACTCTCGTCACTAAACACCAACTTTATTATTTGATTTGGAAGGAATGATTATTAAGGGCTCATTCACATTATGTGCAGTGAACCGTGTTTTTCCTCATCGGATAAACACAGGTCACTGCAAGGGCATGATACAGTGTTGTGTACATGTGCGTTGTACAAACCTATATTGGAAAAAGGGAGCAATAACATTTTTGTACATTATGAGGTTGATTTACTAAAGCTGGAGAGTGCAAAAACTGGTGCAGCTGTGCATGCTAGCCAATCAGCTTCTAACCTCAGCTTGTTCAATCAAGCTTTGACAATAAAACTTTGAAGCTGAACGGTTTCTGTGTGGAGCTGCACCAAATTTTGCACTTTCAAGCTTTAGTAAATCAACCCCTATGTGCTAACTCACTGTTTTAGTGCGGTCACTGCAACTCAAATTCCATTACCATAATAATAAAATGGACCAACACAGACATATTGGTCCAAATTGATGTTACTCCAAATGATGTGGCTTCTAAACAGTAGGATGAAAAGCAATTTATTCATTCTGCAAATTTTTCAAAAATAGTAATAAGTCACCAAATTGTCAAAACCCACAACCCTTCACCAAACCTAAAGTCAAAAAGACAGTTGTCTTTCCACACAGGAAAACATCATGATGGCCTCTACAATAGCATACAGTATATAATGAGTAAACTAAACATTAAGTCCACTATATGCACAGTAAGAGCACAAAATGCCATACAATTATCACAGTACCCGTTCTCCCAAATAGCTAAGTAATAAACAGGACAATGCCAATGTAAAACGTCCCATGGCTAACCCTGACCATTAAGGTTTAGGTTTAGGTCTCCTTTTAAATGACCTACAAACCCGCAAGACCCTGCACTCTAAGCACTCTGAGCACTGAAGCACTTTTTCCTTGAATGGGACTATGTCATTAATTTTTTACTACAAATTGATTATCCATTATTATGAATATTAATTCATCCGTTTTTATGATTTTTTGAAAATTGCACATGTAAAATATATGCATATAGCACTTTGTTAGCACAACCACAGCACTTTAATATAATTAGCTCTGGATTATGTATGTACTAGCACTTTAAAGATTATAGATAAAACAGAAAAGATAACAGTTTAAGTTGGGAAGAGAGAGCGCTGTATCCCTTACAATGCACAATAAAATGCACCACACAGATGTGAAATAGCCCTTAGAAGTTGATGGTAAACAGCAGAGGAGAAGCTGCAAAGCATGCAGGGAATTGCATTGTTTGCAGAGGTGTAACTAGAACCTTCTGGGCCCCGGTGCAAGAAATTATGAAGGGCCCCCCTAACCCCTGGCCAGGGCCCTTTCCTCTTCCCACTGATCCTGGGGCCCTTTACTCCAGTTGCGGGTTCCCTTTATTATGGTCCCACCGAATAAATGAATAGTTGTGTATCGAGCCTCCCATTCATTCAGAAATGGAAGTATAGTAAAAACTGTTTACTATGCTTCAGTTATGAGTGAACCAATTGGCACCAATCACTGACTGGTTCATTCAGAAAAAGAAGGAGACGGTAAATGACTAATTTACCGACCCATTCCCATCTCTCCATCATGACACATCTTCTACAGCAGATGGCAGGAGAGAGGAGGGGGAAAGACAGCAGCTCTGTGGGGGGAACCAGGGAAGCACACAGGGACCCTAGGAACAGCAGAAGACAAGTAAACTGGATAGGAGGGGCGGCGGGGGCAGCAAATAGAGTAACCAATCTCCTCTAAATCTCGCCTACTCATTTTTGTGAGATACTGTATATCCTAAAAAAAAAAAAAAAAAATCATATAATCTTATATACACGTCCTATACCCACAGTTGATCCAGAGAAAGGCAAAAAAAAAACCCCAGCAAAGTGTTAGGATTGAGTTCACCTGCTGAGGGCACTGTGCTGTTCTGGGCTGTTTTCTGCAGCTCCAGTGTCCGCCAGCAGGTGTCTCCTAAGAGCCAGCAGGCTGTTAGAATCAGCCACACCTGGGTTCAGCCAGTAGGTAGCTATTTAAGGCTGCTTCTCCCTTCCCTCAGCGCGTCACGATTCTGATTGCCTCCTTGCTACCAGAGCCCTGTGCTTCCTGTTATCCTGAACTGTGCTGCACCCTACCTTGCTCCTGCCCACTGCTCTTGTACCCGGTCTTGGTCCCCTCTGCCTTGCATCCCTGCATACGCTGTACTCTTGTCTCTCTTTATTGTAGATATTGTATATAGTCAGTTGCTAGGATTATCAGTTGTTTGTCTTTTGGGGTTTTGCTCACTGTTTTGCTGTGTATGTTTATTGGTGTCTGTTCACTGTTAATAAACCTCACTTTAAGGATATACGGTATCTCACAAAAGTGAGTACACCCCTTACATTTTTGTAAATATTTTATTTTATCTTTTCATGTGACAACACTGAAGAAATGACACTTTGCTACAATGTAAAGTAGTGAGTATACAGCTTGTATAACAGTGTACATTTGCTGTCCTCTCAAAATAACTCAACATACAGCCATTAATGTCTAAACCGCTGGCAACAAAAGTGAGTACACCCTTAAGTGAAAATGTCCAGATTGGGCCCAAAGTGTCAATATTTGGTGTGGCCACCATTATTTTCCAGCGCTGCCTTAACCCAATTGGGAAATGAGTTTACCAGAGCTTCACAGGTTGCCACTGGAGTCCTCTTCCACTCCACCACGATGACATCAGGGAGCTGGTGGAAGTTAGAGACCTTGCACTCCTCCACCTTACATTTGAGGATGCCCCACAGATGGTCAATAGGGCTTAGGTCTGGAGATATGCTTGGCCAGTCCATCACCTTTACCCTCAGCTTCCTTAGCAAGGCAGTGGTCATCTTGGAGGTGTGTTTGAGTCGTTATCATGTTGGAATACTGCCCTGCAGCCCAGACTCCAAAGGGAGGGGATCACATGCTGTGCTTCAGTATGTCACAGTGCATGTTGGCATTCATGGTTCCTTCAATGAACTGTAGCTCCTCATTGCTGGCAGCACTCATGCAGTCCCAGACCATGACACTCCCCCCACCATGCTTGACCATACTTGTCTTTGTACTCCTCACCTGTTTGCTGCCACATACTCTTGACACCATTTGAACCAAATAAGTTTATCTTGGTCTCATCAGACCACAGGACATAGTTTCAGTAATCTATGTCCTTAGTCTGCTTGTCTTCGGCAAACTGCGGGCTTTCTTGTGCATCATGTTTAGAAGAAAATACGTTCTGGGACGACAGCCACGCAGACCAATTTGATGCAGTGCTCAGCGTATGGTCTGAGCACTGACAGGCTGACTCCCCATCCCTACAACCTCTGCAGCAATGCTGGCAGCACTCATATGTCTATTTTCCAAAGACACCCTCTGGATATGACGCTGAGCATGTGCACTCAAATTCTTTGGTCGGCCATGGCAAGGCCTGTTCTGAGTGGAACCTATCCTGTTAAACCGCTGTATGGTCTTGGCCACCGTGCTGCAGCTCAGTTTTATGGTCTTGGCAATCTTCTTATAGCCTAGGCCATCTTTATGTACAGCAACAAATCTTTTTTTTCAGATCCTCAGAGAGTTCTATTCCATGAGGTGCCATGTTGAACTTCCAGTGACCAGTATTAGAGAGTGAGAGCGATAACACCAAATTTAATACACTTGCTCCCCATTCACACTTGAGACCTTGTAACACTAAAGAGTTACATGAAACCGGGGAGGGAAAATGACTAATTGGGCCCAGTTTGGACATTTTCACTTAGGGGTGTACTCACTTTTGTTGCCAGCGGTTTAGACATTAATGGCTATGTGTTGAGTTATTTTGAGGGGACAGCACATTTACACTGTTATACAAGCTGTACACTCACTAGTTTACATTGTAGCAAACTGTAATTTCTTCAGTGTTGTCAAATGAAAAGATATAATAAAATAGTTACAAAGATGTGAGGGGTGTACTCACTTTTGTGAGATACTGTATATATATATATATATATATATATATATACACACACAGTGCTGCCCATAATTATTCATACCCCTGGCAAATTTTGACTTAAAGTTACTTTTATTCAACCAGAAAGTAATTTTTTGACGGGAAATGACATAGGCGTCTCCCAAAAGATAATAAGACGACGTGCAAGAGGCATTATTGTAGAAAAAAAAACATTTCTCAGCTTTTATTTACATTTGAGCAAAAAGTGTCCAGTCCAAAATTATTCATACCCTTCTCAATAATCAATAGAAAAGCCTTTATTGGCTATTACAGCAATCAAACGCTTCCTATAATTGCAGATCAGCTTTTTGCATGTCTCCACAGGTATTTTTGCCCATTCATCTTTTATCAATGAGCTCCAAATCTTTCAGGTTAGAGGGTCTTCTTGCCATCACCTTGATCTTTAGCTCCCTCCACAGATTCTCAACTGGATTCAAGTCTGGACTCTGGCTGGGCCACTCAAAAACGTTAATGTTGTTGTCTGCTAACCATTTCTTCACCACTTTTGCTGTGTGTTTAGGGTCACTGCCATGCTGAAATGTCCACTGGTGCCCAAGGCCAAGTTTCTCTGCAGACTGCCTGATGTTGTCGTTGAGAATCCTCATGTATTGCTCTTTTTTCATGGTGCCGTTTACTGTGATTTGGTTCCCTAATCCATTGGCTGAAAAACACCCCCAAAGCATTAGGTTCCCACCACCATGTTTGACTGTGGGGATTGTGTTCTTTGGGTTGAAAGCTTCTCCTTTTTTACGCCAAATGAAGGTAACATCATTGTGACCAAACAATTACATTTTTTTGCTTCATCTGACCATAACACAGAAGACCAGAAGTCTTCTTCTTTGTCCAGATGAGCTTTTGCAAAGGCCAAGCGAGCTTTTGTGTGCCTTATCTGGAGAAGTGGCGTCATCCTTGGTCTGCATCCGTGGATCCCAGCAGTGTGCAGTGTCCGTTGGATTGTCTGCCTTGAGACATTGCCACCAGCAGAGCCCAGATTCACCAGGATGGCCTTGGTGGTGATCCTTGGATTCTTTTTCACCTCTCTAACTATCCTCCTGGCCAGCACAGGTGTCACTTTTGGCTTCCGACCACGTCCTCTGAGATTTTCCACAGTGCGGAACATCTTGTATATTTTAATAATACTTTGCACTGTAGCCACTGGAACTTGAAAACATTTAGAAATGGCCTTGTAGCCCTTTCCTGACTTGTGAGCAGCCACAATGTGCAGCCGTAGGTCCTTACTGAGCTCCTTTGTCTTAGCCATGACTGTCCACAAACCAACAGCAGAGAGCTGCTGTTTTTCACCTGTTGAGTTGATTAAAACAGCTGTTCCCAATTAATCAGGGTAATTAGGATGCTTTAGAACAGCTTGGACTATTTGGAATGGTATAGAACTTTTGATTTTCCCACAGACTGTGACAGTTTGTGAAGGGTATGAATAATTTTGGACTGGACACTTTTTGCTCAAATGTAAATAAAAGCTGAGAAATGTTTTTTTTCCACAATAATGCCTCTTGTACATCGTCTTATTATCTTTTGGGAGACACCTATGCCATTTCCCATCAAAAAAATTACTTGCTGGTTGAATAAAAGTAACTTTAAGTCAAAATTTGCCAGGGGTATGAATAATTATGGGCAGCACTATATATATATATATATATATATATATATATATATATATATATATATATATACACACACACTTGTTTGTTTGGTCTCAGTTTCCTAATGTAGCTACGTGTCTGGTCTCCTTGCTGCAGAAGCCTGACTCAAAGCATGATCCAATTTGCTCCAGCAGGGGAAGAAATCCTTCCTGATCCCCCAAGAGGCAATCGGATATTCCCTGGATCAACTTTACCTTTAAATGTTATATTAATAAAGTAATCTACTGAGGTGGACAGAACCAGCTCTTGAGGAGGGAGTCTATTCCACATTTTCACAGCTCTTACTGTGAAGAAACCTTTCTGTATTTGGAGATTAAAGGCAAAACTTTTTTTTTTTAGTTTTGGATAGATTGGGGAGGGATTAGAACACCTGTAATTTTTTTTTGCTGTCTGTGTCCCCGTTAAGAAGATTCTCCCCCTCTATTTATCCCATTTACCATTGTCATTAAAAGGAAAAGTAAAAGAACATCCCAAATTTTGGGTTGTCCCCAAAAAAGTGATAGAGAGGAAATCTTTCAATGGGGACAATAGTTCTGGTGACCTGGAGGTCCCCAAGGAATTCCCTTAATTTGCCGGGATTTTCTCTGACTTCCTGTTTGGCTATGGGACAGGAAGTGAAGGTAAATCTCCACAATGGGATGGAGATGGCGGAAAAAAATTTGACGGGTTATAACCCTCCCTTGCTGTATTCAAAATGTAAAAAAAAAATCTCGTTTCCTCTAGGCACAAAGAGTGCCCATTTGTCCTCTGTGATGACCAAACTGAATTCACTATATGGACCACTTATGTATTTGTACATGTTGATCATATCCCCCTTAATCTCCTCTTCTCAAGAGAGAATAAATTCAGTTCCTCCAATCTTTCCTCATAGCTGAGCTCCTCCATGCCTCTTAGGCTTAATGTACAATATCTCACAAAAGTGAGTACACCCCTCACATTTTTAGTAAAAAGTTGTATCTGTGTGGGGTAAACCCCGCCCCCACAGAGATAAGGAATGGGACTTTAAACGGTAGTGATTTACTCTCTCTGAATGATCAGACTAGTGTGATAATATAGAAATAAAGTTTAATGTTATTAAACAGCGTATAAAATCCTCAGTATCAAAAAGAATACATAAATACAAAATCACAAAAAATTGGACAATACAGTACAATGACCACAATAGGTCCACATGTTGTCAGTCGGCGGAATATGGTAGACTCCAAAGGCGGCTGACTGTTGTACACCTGGATAACACCAGTAACATGACATAACAGGTTAAAAAACACTAAAACATAAATACATAAGAAAAACTATGACTCCTAAAATATGCGACAAATTATTGTAATTTGAAATAAAGATATAATAGTGTGATCAGACTAGTAAGTCTCTCTCATTTAGTGATGGCAAATTTCAGGGTAAGGAATAGAGACACCCCCGCCCCAAATGGGGTGTGTCTATGTTGAAAAATGATTTTTACACTCCCCACATGAGTGAAAACACTCTATAACATGTAATTCGGATTCTCCGTACCTCCTCGAGTC
>BLSH010511776.1:606946-619485 GCA_018402905.1 Glandirana rugosa | reverse complement strand
GAACCTTTCCCTGTACAACTTGATGATTATTTTAGAAGAATAATCTTTCCCTTAAAGCAACAGCTGGAACCTTTCCCTGTACAACTTGATGATGATTTTAGAAGAATAATCTTTCCCTTAAAGCAACAGACTCTACCAAGTCCAGTCAGATCGTTCTGTGCAGCAGGATGAGGTGTGCAATCTGTCCCTCAAAGCACCAGTACTAGTATCTCTCCCTAGTCCACAATCAGATAGTTCAGTAATGCAGGATGAGATGTTCTGCAATCTGTCCCTCACAGAGCCAGCAGCATCCTCTCCCTAAACTATCCTGAGAGCATATGACATGCAGCACGGTGACTCCAGCCCCATATAGAGGCTGGGTCACATGGTGCACTGGCCAATCACAGCCATGTCATTAGTAGGCATGGCTGTGATGGCTTCTAGGGAAAAACCAGTGAAACACTTGTTGATTGGCTGCCTTTGGTAGCTTTTCAACACGTGGAATAAAATACCAGAACCCCGACTTTTTTTGAAAAGACCGGGTTCGGGTCTGGGTCCCGGACACCCAAAAGTTCGGGTTCGCTCAACTCTACTCATTAATAGTATTTGGCAGTTCAGGGTTATTCCCCTCAACAGCAGGAACATAGGGACTAGTTTCCCCCCCCCAGTCTCTGGGCCGTTCATGTAGTTCTTCTTGTTCCCACAGTTTCGCAAATAATGGACAGTCTCGTCCTATTATAACATCATGCACCAAGTTTTTCACCACCCCCACCTCTTGAGTACCTGTGCCCCATGCCGAGGAGATGAACACAGAGATGAGAAGGTATTCTCTAGTGTCCCCGTGAATGCACACCACCCTTAAAGTTTTGTTTACCGGGCCAACCCTCCCAACTACCCTGGGGTGAACCAGGGTTACTGTCACGTACCTGGTGGTGGAGTCTGACTTATGCAGTGGGCAACCTCTCTTACCACCCTGATTCCTGAACCCCTGGTAGTGTAGACAGGGAGCTCAGGAGTGTAGGGAGGCATGAGGGTCGGACTGGGTCACAGGTGGCGGTGTGCTGGTCCGTGTGGTGCTCGTGCAAGCTGAAGCGTAGTGATGCAGGCCGGGTCGGTAACGGGCTGGCGGAGCAGTACAGATGGGTCAGGCTGAAGAGTAGTCGGGTACAAGCAGAGTTCGTTAACAGGCGGGCAGCGAGGTACAAGGGGGTAAGCAGAAGAGTGGTCGTGTAAGCCGGGGTCGGTGCAGGCGGAGATCAATAGCAGGATCAAGGCAAGCCGGGTCACAGGAACAAACAATCAGGATCACAGGTTGCTTCAAGAACACACAAACGCTGTAGAATGGACAGCACTTGCTTCCTGGTGCTGTCCTGCTTAAATGGCCGCTATTGGAGCCATTAGCACGCACGGGCGCGCGAACGTGCGTGTACGCGCACGGAGGGTCAGAAACGGCCAGAGTCCATTTTCCTAACAGTTACCATGCTTCCAGAGTCCAACAACACCCTGACAGGGAGGTGGTTCACTTGAACTTCACACTCAAATCTCTCCTCACCAAGGTCAAGATGTGTGGTGCGTGCTTTATGGGCGTAAAAGGACCCCCTCTGGATAACCCCACATTCCATGGGCTCCTCTTGCAGTGGGCAGTGTACCCGGGTATGGCACCAGGAATGACATCGCCAACATTGTACATCCCCCACTCACCAAACAGGAACAGCACACTGAGGTGATACAGGGACTGATTCTTGGCCTTCCGGGGTGTTTGTTCCAGGGCTCCGTGGGACATCCTTCCGAAGGGCAGTAGTGATAAGAACCGGCCGTGGCAGTCTGGGCTCTTGACACTTGGTGGGGCCGAGTAGATCCTCCACCACTGATCTTTCCACCATCTCCACAAGAAGGTTCACTGTTTTGGGGTCTCCATGGCTGACCCACCGTTGAAGGTCATCTGACAGGGACCTCAGGTATCGGTCCAGCACGACCCGCTCCAAATTTACCAGCTGCACCAGGTCATGCATTTGAGACCTGGGTGGCCGATCTGGAAGATACTTCCATTGGTGCACTCGTTGGGCCCGGACGGCCGTAGTCACCCCCAAATGAGCCAGAATTTCTGCCTTTAATTTTTGATAATCTTTAGCATCATCAGGTGGCAGGTCGAAATAAGCCTTTTGAGGATCTCCAGTGAAGAAAGGAGCAATGAGGCCGGCCCACTGGTCCTGGGGCCACCCTTCTCTCTCTGCTGTCCTCTCAAATGTAGCCAGCAAGGCCTCTACCTCGTCACTCAAGGACAATTTCTGTAAAAAATGGCTCGCCCTCACAGTCACCTGGTTGCCAGGGGCACCAGCCGCTTGCTCACGCCCCTGAGAAAGCTGCTGCACGGCTTTTTGTAAGGCAGTCACCTGAGCCTACACAACCCCTTGCTGGGCTGCCTGCTGGGCTGCAAGCTGGGCCACCAACAGGTGAGTACTTTCTTGCTGCTGAGCCTGCGCCTCTTTGTGGTGTGTTGTTGTACCTCCAGCTGGGTTGCTAAGCGCTAATTAGCTTCCTCGTGGCGAGTCTGCGCATGCATATTAGCCAGAGATAGCTGTTTAATTAGCTCCTCCATTGGTTCAGCTTTCAGGGTTTGTGCAGCTTTAACCCAGGACATAAATCCAATGTACTGTCCCTTTAAATGTCAGTTTTAACCACTTGCCGACCGCCCGCCGCAGCGTGACGGCGGCAAGGTGGCTCATTATCGTGAAACGCCGTCACCTGACGGTGGCCACGATAACGAGTATTGTGCTCGCGGGCTCACTGTGTTTGGGGGGCCAGGAAGCGGGTAGGGCGGACTCGATCGCCGCCGACTACACGCGATGCCCCCCCGCAGTGAGAGAACGGAGGTCCGTGTAAGTAAACATGGATCTCCGTTCTCATAGAGGGGGAAGGATGGTGATCACAGGCTTCCTGTATATGGAAGCCTTGATCATCCCCTTTCCCCAGCCAGGGCAGCCCACACACAGTTAGAACACGCCCAGGGAGCACAGTTAACCCTTAGAGTGCCCCCTGCAGGTTAACCCCTTCACTGCCAATGGTATTTACACAGTAATCAGTGCATTTTCATAGCAATGATCGCTGTATAAATGCCAATGGTCGCAAAAAAGTGTCAAAATGGTCCGACATGTCAGCCCCAATATCGCAGTACCGCTAAATATCGCAGATCGCCGACATTACTAGTAAAAAATGTGAAAAAAATTAAAAACCCCAATGAATTCTCATCATCTGTAAACATGGCAACTTTTGTGCAAACCAATCAATAAACGCCGATTGCGATTTTTTTTTTACCAAAAATATGAGGAAGAATATAAATCGGCCGAAACCGATGAAAAAAATTTTTTTTTATATTTTTTTTTTTTGGATTTGTATTTTAGCAAAAAGTAAGAAATTTGGGTTTTTTTGCAAAATTGTCGCTCTTCTTTTGTTTATAGCGGCGATCAGAAATGACACAGAGGGAATCAAATACCACCAAAAGAAAGCTCTATGTATGGGAAAAAAAGGACGCAAATTTTGTTTGGGTACAACGTCGCATGACCCCGCAATTGTCAGTTAAAGCGACGCAGTGCCGAATAGCAAAAAGTGCTCTGGTACTTAAGTGGGAAATCCTTCCGGGGCTGAAGTGGTTACGTTCAAATGCAAGCAAAAAAAAATTATTTTTTTTCTTCTTATGCCTGTTTTCCTGTCCTGCCCCACATTCTGCACCAGTTGTAAAGTTCGGGGGACCAGCTAGATCGCAGGACACAGACTTTGCAATCAAAGGAAGGTTTATTGAACTCAAATAGCTTCACAGCAGCAAAACAACAGAAATAAACATAAGTCTCACCGACTTGCACAGTTCTGAACTGCTATCGCAGTTAATCAGTCCTTAGGTTTCTCCAGTGGGTAACCTTCTCTGTTAGCTGGGCTCCAGACAGGACCCTGCTATGCCTTTCCACAGCTGCAACACCATCCACTGTTCACCATTCACAGTCTCCTCCAGACTCCTCCACACCCACCAACAACTTCCTGTCTCTCTTAAACCTACTTCCTCTGACCAGTGAGTTAACCCTTTTTGTTCCCTTAAAGGGACCACAGTCCAAACAGAGGGGAAATATAGCGTCCTTCTAGGACCAAGCCACGGCGTTCTGTAAAGGTGTATACAGCATCACCAGATAGGGTGTACAACATCACCAGATAGGGTATACAGGGGTATACAGCATCACCAGATGGAGTATACAGGGGTATATAGTATCACATATAGGGTATACAGGGGTATACAGCATCACAGATAGGGTATACATCATCACAGATAAGGTATACAGGGGTATACAGCATCACCAGATGGGGTATACAGCAACACCAGATGGGGTATACAGCATCACAGATAGGGTATACAGGGGTATACAGCATCACAGATAGGGTATACAGCATCACAGAAAAGGTATAAAGGGGTATACAGCATCACCAGATGGGGTATACAGGGGTATACAGCATCACCAGATAGGGTATACAGGGGTATGCAGCATCACCAGATATGGTATACAGTACCACAGATAGGGTATACAGGGGTATACAGCATCACAGATAGGGTATACATCATCACAGATAAGGCACACAGGGGTATACAGCATCACCAGATGGGGTATACAGGGGTATACAGCAACACCAGATGGGGTATACAGCATCACAGATAGGGTATACAGCATCACAGAAAAGGTATAAAGGGGTATACAGCATCACCATATGGGGTATACAGCATCACAAGATGGGGTATACAGGGGTATACAGCATCACCAGATATGGTATACAGGGGTATACAGCATCACCAGATAGGATATACAGGGGTATACAGCATCACCAGATAAGGTATACTGGGGTATACAGCATCACAGATAGAGTATACAGGGGTATACAGCATCACAGATAAGGTATACAGCATCACAAGATAGGGTGTACAGCATCACCAGATAGGGTATACAGGGGTATACAGCATCACTAGATGGGGTATACAGGGGTATACAGCATCACCAGATAGGGTATACAGCATCACAGATAAGGTATACAGGGGTATACAGCATCACCAGATAGGGTGTACAGCATCACCAAATAGGGTATACATGGGTATACAGCATCACCAGATGGGGTATACAGGGGTATACAGCATCGCAGATAGGGTATACAGCATCACAGATAAGGTATACAGGGGTATACAGCATCACCAATAGGGTGTACAGCATCACCAGATAGGGTATACAGGGGTATACAGCATCACCAGATGGGATATACAGGGGTATACAGCATCGCAGATAGAGTATACAGCACCACAGATAAGGTATCCAGGGGTATACAGCATCACCAGATATAGTGTACAGCATCACAGATAAGGTATGCAGTGGTATACAGCATCACCAGATGGGGTATACAGGGGTATACAGCATCACCAGATGGGGTATACAGGGGTATACAGCATCACCAGATATGGTATACAGGGCTATACAGTATCACAGATACGGTATACAGGGGTATACAGCATCACAGATAGGGTATTCAGCATCACAGATAAGGTATACAGGGGTATACAGCATCACAAGATGGGGTATAC
Source organism: Glandirana rugosa (assembly GCA_018402905.1). Taxonomy (NCBI): domain Eukaryota; kingdom Metazoa; phylum Chordata; class Amphibia; order Anura; family Ranidae; genus Glandirana; species Glandirana rugosa. The sequence continues at coordinate 613,898 of BLSH010511776.1, read as the reverse complement.
TGGGGTATACAGCCTCACCAGATAGGGTATACAGGGGTATACAGCAACACCAGATGGGGTATAGAGCATGCAAAGCATAGTAGCCCATTATGCTTCTACTTTACAGGGTTATATTGAGGAAGTAAACCCAATCTGGGTTTACTTCCTCTTTAACACAATTCATTCATTAGGAGCAAGAACACAATTACAAGGATGTGTAATGGAAGTAATTTCCCCAGGTGTTTTGTGTTTGTTAATGTCGTATGAATGGTGCACGCCAGTGATGTGTCTGCTGAGATTGTTGAGATTGAGGCCCCTGAGTGATATTGCATTCTACCAAGTGTGTATGTTGTGTGAGCTCTCCTCTGACTACCTTATATAGTAGCTGGATCATTAAGGGTTCCAGGAGTTGTTTTTGCTCTTCTGAAATCCGTCATATCTTCTTAGCAGTTAGGCATCCTAAATCATCACATTAATTTCTCTTTTGATTCAATGCAGCCGACGCTTGTGAAAGAAAGCTGGTAGTTGAATCTTGTGCTGATCATCTTTTTTTACCTCTGGTGTTTCAGTTGCTGATGTTGAAGGTTCCGATTGATTGATGAATAGATCCTGTGCAAAGAAAATGTCATTTGTTTTTATAATACATAATAGTGCACCATTTTCTAAACAATTATTCTTTTCTGTTAGTTACCCACATCAGTGGAGGAATGGCTGGCAACAGCCAAGCAATTTCAAGATTATTCGAATTTTTGAATTGTGGTGGTGCATATTACACCCCCTGCAAACTCCGGTTCCTACTATTACAATTACAAAGGATATTTCATTAACTAATAGGCCAAACTGAATTTTACAATCGCCTAAAAAATGGGTCACTTAATCTGCCATCAAAACAAGAGACTGTAAATGGACTCAACTTCGTCTTTGTTGCTGATGAGGCATTTGGTTTAGGAGAATATCTGCTCAAACCATTTCCTATGAAAAATCTCAGCCCAGATCAAAGAATATTTAACTACAGAATATCACAAGCTAGACATGTGGTCGAGAATGCATTTGGTATTATGGCCAACAGGTTTAGAATCTTCCATAGTGCTATCAATGTCTCTCCTAATAACATTGATACAGTTGTACACAGTTGCTGTGTGCTGCACAATTTCCTGCGTCGCACTACCTCCTCATATATGCCGCAGGCCATGCTCGATAGGGAAGACACTGTAGCAGGTAATGTGATTCTTGGTGATTGACGAAGTGACACTGGGGCACTGGTGAACCTAGGCCATGCACAGCCACGCCTCCTCAGTCAATGTGCATCTGGTGAATTGTGATCTATGGCTAAATTGGACACTGATGGTCTAGCGTCATCTTGGTCAGTGCAAAAATACCATAGACGGTGTACGTATATTTCATCTGCCCCAGCTCCTGATCTTTTAGAGTCATAGATTTTGTTTAATTCTTTTTTGAACACGGTTCTCAGATTTGCTGTTTTCCCTTTGACATAAGTAACATCAGCTTTAGCATAAACAACAGAGCAAAGTTCAGCCAATTTCATATATTCTTCATTTTTTTTTAAATTTGTCAGAATATTCCCTTGAGCGAACTTTCCATAGACACAGCAGGTCTCTATACATTTGTATGAATTGTGGTAAAAAATCAGGTGAAGTAAACTTATCCACCATAGTGCCTGTAAAACAATAAAAAAAATTGAACACTCACAGCATGGATGCATGCATACTAGCTTTAGCACTGGCTCTTCAAAGCAGTACATATCTCTACTTACCGATTCTTGTCTGAAGAAAATAATTGGAGTAATCGTACAGTTTGCTCATGAAAGCGTTCTGTGCACCGAGAACAGGAAATGCGTCACGACATTTACTAAGGAAGAAGCTGATGTGTTCCTCCCTTCTTCTCAATCAGGACCAGTTATAAAATGCAAATTCTGAAGTCCTGCCTATATTCCATATGTTCTTTTACGGTTCTTCAACCAACAGACCAACAAGAAACAGTGATTTGCCTTGGGGAAGAGTCTACTACAGCTGACCATTCCGAATGTCTAGATGGAGCTGAGGAAGCATTGGCGCACAAGATTTCTGGCAGCACAGGTATTTAAATCATACATATTGGGCATGCATGTTTAAATCCCTTTTACAAGCCTTATATATATATATATATATATATATATATATATATATATATTTTTTTTTTTTTTTTTTTTACAGTACATGAGGAAAAATATATAAATAGCTTTACTGCTCAGAAAATGGTTGGAGACATATTGGTTGCGCTGCAAAAATCTGGAACAAATGAAAGAGCTCAAGTATCAATACAGCAAATTTTGCTTAACCTGTTTGATATTTTAGGCAAAATATTTTGAACTTTTTTTTGTTTTTTATGTTTAACGTTGTAAAAGATTATATAGTTTATTTTAAAAACGACAGCTTATTCACAAATATTGCACTTTATAATATCATCATCAGCAAGTAAAATATATGACATATTTGTGATGTTTCATATCATGTTGATATAGGGTTTTTGTTTTAGAACTGATGTTTTATATTGTTTTCTGATACCCTCTTTTAGTACTTTTTTTTTAGAAGACACATTCCTGGTGTCATTACAGCGCACGTCTTTAAACTACAACTATGGCTAAAAAAAAAAACATGCAGTAGAGCTGTCCATGCACAACCTTAAAATGTTATTTTTGCACAGGAACAAGAGCGATCTGTATACTCATCCAAATGCTAAATGGAACATTGTTCACCAAAATTACAATGTTGAAATAGGTCTTCTAATACTAACATTCCAAGCAGGTCTAGGACTTGATGGCGTCAGAAAAAAAGCCATTACAGCATTTGTGCAGCCCCACTGCATGGTAAAAAAAAAATAGCTTGACACTGAAATTTCTTTCAGCTGTTATTTCAACTGCAGAATGCCATAGCCCAGTGGCATCATATAAGTAGACGTGAGCAGGTAGAACCTTTTTTTTTAAAATTAAATATTATTTCATGTGTAGTAAAAGAGGGGATTCAATATGCGAAGTGCATATGCAATTATATTAAACAATCACGTTCAAACAAACGTTCAAACAAATCTGCAATACAATTATGCACACATGGTTATGTCTATTCTTGTACTGTTCATTCTCCACCATGCCTGTACACTTCATCATGCACGTTGCATAATCTTGCTTATTGGTCATCTGGTGTCATTCCTGATTATAGCTGTTTAAAAAAAAGGGTGCTTTTTATATCAATAAGCAATATAGGCCTTTTTGTATTACCTAGTGGATAACGGCAAATGTGTGTGCATCATTTGATGTCATAACCATATGTACTACCTTTATTTTGCATTATGTGGGAAAACATGCAGCCTTGTTACTGTTATGGGACTAGAGACAAAAAAATTACACTGTTAAAATAAATGTCAATGGCAGGGAAGGGGTTAACAATAGGGGGAGATCGAGGGGTTAAATGAGTTCCCTGGGAGGCGTTTATAACTGCGGGAGGAGTGTGTAGACTGGGAGTAGAGATAGATCGCTGTTCCTGATTACTAGGAACAGCAGATCTCTGTACTTCCCTGAAAGAACGGGGAGCTGTCTGTTTACATTGACAGATCCCCGTTCTGTCTCTCTCAGGAGCGATCGCAGGTGGTTGACGGACATTCCGGCCGCCGGCCACGTGCATCAGCTCCGGCGGCACACGCGCACTCCCTACAGCTCTTAAAGCGGCCGACATACAACTGTGGTGGCTAGTCGGCAAGCAGTCAATAACTCAAGTTAGCTAATAAAGGGGGTCACTTAACCACTTCCCGCCCGCCGTATGCAAAATGACGGCCGGGAAGTGGCTTAGTTATCCTGACTGGACGTCATATGACGTCCTCAGGATAACAAGCTGCTGCACGCCCGGGGGGCGCGCATCGCGGGGATCGGTGGTGTGGGAGGTCAGTCTGACCCCCCGCAATACCGATCTCGGTAAAGCGCTTCGATCTGAAGCACTTTACCATGTGACCAGCTGTGACCAATCACGGCTGGTCACAACGTAATACAGGAAAGCCGTTTATCGGCTTTCCTGTACTCAGGTCTACAGACCTGAGGAGTGGAGAGCCGATCGGCTGCTCTCCTGACAGGGAGGGTTTGTGCTGATGATTTATCAGCACAGCCCTCCCTCGGATCATCAGCACAGCCCTCCCTCGGATCGCTACCCTAGACCACCAGGGAGCCTGCCCAGGGACCACCAGGGATGTGCCCACCCAGGACCACCAGGGAGCCGACCAGGGACCACCATGGAGCCTATCTGGACCACCAGGGAGAACCCCCTAGACCACCAGGTAAGTGACATAATGCTCAGTGTGGATGGCACTCAGTGCCACCTTCAGATGCCACCCTAGACCACCAGGGAATGAGCCCCTATCAGTGTATATGCCCACCAGTGCCCCTATCAGTGCCCACCAGTGCCCCTATCAATGCATACCAGTGCCACATATCAGTGCCCACCATTGCCACCTACCAGTGCCCACCTATCAGTGCCCATCAGTGCCACTTATCAGTGCCCAGTGCCGCCTATGAGTGCCAATCAGTGCTGTCTATGAGTGCTCATCAGTGCCACTTGGCAGTGTCTGTCAGTGCTGCATATCAGTGCCCATCAGTGCTGTATATCAGTGCCACCTCTCAGTACCTGTCAGTGCTGCTTATCAGTGCCGCCTAACAGTGCTCATCATCGCTGCATATAAGTGCCTCATCATCAGTGCCACCTCATCAGTGCCACCTCATCAGTGCCAATCAGTACTGCCACGTCAGTGCCCGTCAGTGTAGCCTCATCAGTGCCCACCAGTGATGGAGAAAATTTACTTATTTACAAAGTTTTGTGACAAAAATAGAGAATTTTTTTTTTTTTCAAAATTTTGGGTCTTTTTTTATTTGTAGCACAAAAAATAAAAACCGCAGGGGTGATCAAATACCACCAAAAGAAAGCTCTATTTGTGGGAACAAAATGATAAAAAATCTGTTTGGGTACAGTGTCGCACGACCGCGCAATTGTCATTCAAAGCGCAACAGCACTGAAAACTGAAAATTGGTCTGGTAGTAAAGTGTTCTAAGTGCATAGTATTGAAGTGGTTAAAGTGATTGTAAATTCAGAAGGTTTTTAATCCTGATGCATTCTATGCATTAAGATAAAAAGCCTTCTGTGTGCAGCAGCCACCTTAGCTCCCCCTAATACTAACCTGAGCCCTATCTCTATCCAGGTCTCCTGATTGGCTGCCACTGCTGTCAATCAATCAATGTCAGCCAATGAGAAGAGAGAGGGACAGGGCCGAACCGCAGCTCCTTGTCTGAATGGACACACAGAGCTGTGGCTTGGCTCGGGTGCCCCCATAGCAAGCAGCTTGCTGTGGGGGAACTGAACAGGAGGGAGGGGCCAGGAGCACCGAAGAGGGACCCAAGAAGAGGAGGATCTGGGCTGCCCAGTGCAAAACCACTGCAACAGAGCAGGCAAGTATAAGATGTTTGTTATTTTTTAGAAAAAAAAAAAACAAGACTTTACAATCACTTTAAACTTACAGCTTTATGCATTAATCAGTGGCTAACATGGTACAACACTCTACTGATACAGGCATATGAAACCAAAAAGGAATTAGTTAATCACTTTTATTAACTGTATATAGTAGCCAAAATATATTTCCAGATAGTGGTCCTTTAATGACTATATACAAGAGAACAGACAATAGTGGACTATGACCAGTGATTTAAATCAGAAATGACGAATATGTGATATTGTTGAAATATTGTTGAAAAAAGCAGCCCCAGGCCAATCCCTGGATTTCTGGGTAGATGAACTAAACTCCCCAAAAAAGCGCTGCAATCAAAATCGAATTAAATGTCAGCTGTGACTCAATGTGAGCAGACGGAGCCGCAAAATAATAGCCAAAGGAAGGCAGACTGGGAGCCTGTGTTGACGTTAAACGTATCCTCATGTTTCACTATAAGCAGGGAGTTTTCTAATAAGCCCTCATTCATTCTCATGTTACAGCTCTGTTTAGCAGCTGACAATTACATTACTCTAAATGTATGATTTGACAAATTGCTCCTTTCTCTCTCGCTCCAATGTCTGCACTGTTCCAAGACTGAAAGAAATAAGTTTAGGTGATTTATCTCATTTAAAGTGTCAAAAACTTCAGTAAAAAGCCTGCAAGCTGTGCAAATCCCAAATCTGTAGAATAACATATTACAATTAGCGTCCTGTGGATTTATTCAGTAAGGCTGCACAAGGAGTAGTGATGATATGCAAAGTGTATAAATCCACAACAACCAATTAGATTTCAGTTTACTGAAGTCATATCATATCAAAGTCTAATTGATTGCTATGGGCTGTTGCATGTTGCACATTGTCTTCTTATTGATGTTAAGATTGCTTACAGATTCACAGATTCATACAGATTCATTTTACTCTTTAGTTTCTAAAGCTCTAAGAGTACCTACTGTTAAACTTGGGGCTGTTATATACATATCAATGGCATGTTTCATATTCAAAGCTTTTCCAAATTAATAAAAATGCACATTAGGCTTGTATGTTCAAATAAAATGTTTCTTGTACAGCCTATACATTTTCCACAGAGATTCTAATCCCACATGTAAAATCCCATTGATTGCTTCCTATGTCAAAATGCAACAAAACAAGGTGTAGCTCAGGACCAAAAACCTTCCCCTGTTAGGGCAAATTATCCAAATTATAATCTCCATAGAGAGTCAATACATTTGTACGGGCTGAAGGCTGAAGGTAATGTACTACAAATCTATAGCTGCTGTATCACATAATCAAATATTGTGCATCCACTTGCATACCTAGTGTAGGGCTCTGAGCAAAGTCAGCTGCAGCGTGCTCTAGGACCAGGGCAAGTGATGGCCACCCATCTCATTACCACTGTGTTGGGGGGGGGGGGGACCCTAATCTTAGAGACACCTTTTACATATCCGACATGTTCT
>BLSH010511776.1:540569-569933 GCA_018402905.1 Glandirana rugosa | reverse complement strand
TCCCACAAAACCATACTTGACTGCGCGGCAATACACACTTGTCTTTGTACTCCTCACTTGGTTGCCGCCACACATGCTTGTCACCATCTAAACCAAATAAGTTTATCTTGGTCTCATCAGACCACAGGACATGGTTCCAGTAATCCATGTCCTTAGTCTGCTTGTCTTCAGAAAACTGTTTGCGGGCTTTCTTGTGCATCAGCTTTAACCACTTACTGACTGCCAATCGGAGGCCGATGGCGACAAGATGGCTCTATTAGGCAAATCACCGTCATATGACGGCGGCTGCCAGATCGTGCACGTTGAGCGCGCGCGCCGCAGTGGGCGCTCTCGCGCACTCACTGTGTCCGGGGGGGCCAGGGAGTGGTTAGGGAGGACTCGATCTCCGCCGGCTAACCGCGATGCCCCCCTGCAGTGAAAGAACGGAGATCCGTGCATGTAAACACGGATCTCCATTCTGTGAGAGAGGGAAGGGCTGTGATCACAGCATTCCAGTCTATATGGAAGCTGTGATCACCCCCTTTCCCCTGCCAGTCAATCACTAATACAGTTAGAACACGCCCAGGGAACACAGTTAACCCTTAGAGTGCCCCCCCCCCAGGTTAACCCCTTCACTGCCAATGGCATTTACACAGTAATCAGTACATTTTTATAGCACTGATCGCTGTATAAATGCCAATGGTCCCAAAAAGGTGTCAAAATGGTCCGACATGTCCGTCGCAATATCGCAGTACTGCTAAAAATTGCAGATCGCTGCCATTACTAGTAAAAAATAAAAAAAAATAAAAACCCCAGAAATGAATTCTCATCATCCGTAAACGCGGCAACTTTTGCGCAAACCAATCAATAAACGCCGATTGTGATTTTTTTTTATCACAGATATGAGGAAGAATATAAATTGGCCAAAACCGTTGAAAAAAAATGTTTTTTTATATTTTTTTTTTGGATTTGTATTTTAGCAAAAAGTAAGAAATTTGTTTTTTTTTTTGCAAAATTGTTGCTCTTCTTTTGTTTATAGCGGCGATCAGAAATGACGCAGCGGTGATCAAATACCACCAAAAGAAAGCTCTATTTGTGGGAAAAAAAGGACGCAAATTTGGTTTGGGTACAACGTCGCACGACCGCACAATTGTCAGTTAAAGCAACGCAGTGCCGAATCGCAAAAAGTGCTCTGGTCCTAAAGTGTGAAATCCTTCCGGGGCTGACATCTTTAGAAGAGGCTTCCTTCTGGGATGACAGCCATGCAGACCAATTTGATGCAGTGTGTGGCATATGGTCTGAGCACTGACAGGCTGACCTCCCACCCCTTCAACCTCTGCAGCAATGCTGGCAGCACTCATACATCTATTTCCTGTGGATATGACGCTGAGCATGTTCACTCAACTTCTTTGTTCGACCATGGCAAGGCCTGTTCTGAGTGGAACCTGTCCTGTTAAACCACTGTATGGTCTTGGCCACCATGCTCAGCTTAGTTTCAGGGTCTTGGCAATCTTCTTATAGCCTAGGCCATCTTTACGTAGAGCAACAATTCTTATTTTCAGATCCTCAGAGAGTTCTTTGCCATGAGGTGCCATGTTGAACTTCCAGTGACCAGTATGAGAGAGTGAGAGCGATAACACCAAATTTAACACACCTGCTCCCAATTCACACCTGAGACCTTGTAACACTGAGTCACATGACAACGGGGAGGGAAAATGGCTAATCAGGCCCAATTTGGACATTTTCACTTATGGGTGTACTTTTGTTGCCAGCGGTTTAGACATTAATGGCTGTGTGTTGAGTTATTTTGAGGGGACAGCAAATTTACACTGTTATACAAGCTGTACACTCACTACTTTACATTGCAGCAAAGTTTCATTTCTTCAGTGTTGTCACATGAAAAGATATAATAAAATATTTACAAAAATGTGAGGGGTGTACTCACTTTTGTGAGATACTGTATATACAGTATCTCACAAAAGTGAGTACACCCCCTCACATTTTTGTAAGTATTTTATTATATCTCCAGTGGCAACCTGTGAAGCTCTGGTGAACTCCATGCCCAAGAGGGTTAAGGCAGTTCTGGAAAATAATGGTGGCCACACAAAATATTGACCCAATTTGGACATTTTCACTTAGGCCCTGGAATAAGTCAAAGGGAAGGGAGAAATCCTGAGTTGTGCATGCATTTTCTGGGCCTATGACACAAAGCATTGAAGCCATTGGATCAGCATTACACCAAGCAATGTTTAAGAATAGTAATTATCGGCGCGTTTCCGTTCAGCTCACAAAATGTACAAGGGAATAAGTAGTATTTGCCATTTGCACTAGAGACCTGCAGCTCGTCTATATTGGCTGAACTGCAGGCTGGTTTCCAGTGCAGACTGCTCTGAAATAGTTAAATCTAGAAATGTCAAGAAATAGCTTAATTAGTGTAGGCAGGGCACCTTTGTGTAAGAACGGAGGAGTTCTGACTGCTGGCATATTTACAACCCTTTATTTAATCCATTTGTGGTCTTTATTGTTGATTGTAGCACTGAATAAGTGCATATTAGCAGTGCTGTATGAATTTCTCCAACCCGCTAATCTAAGTGTGCTCGGCTAGTTTCCTTTATTAAGCTGGAGTAAAAAGGCAGCAGAGTAGGTATTAGCAGGAACACTGCTGAGAACTAATCCTACGCTAAGATTCTGTCAGCCATTCACTGAGTCCTTTCCATTTTTTTATACAACTGACACAGGGGAAAAACAAGGACATTCAAAGGGTCATATTTAGTGGAAAAGCAATTATATGCAATTCCATTTAGTTTGGTCTATGGACTTTCATTGCCCCATAAAGGTATATATTTTATTCAACCAGCCGTTCTATATGACAGCATGATGGATGGAATCTGCAATCTTGACCACATTGCCTCTTACAGACCACCAGCTTGTGTCTACTCTTCACTTTCCTACATTGGGAGTCACCCGTTTCCTGCAGAGCCGATCACCCTGCCTGAGCACCCGACTGGTAGAAATTCTCACATACTGTAAATAGAAGATTTTTAAACTCACCAATCATTTAAGCAATTTAAAGGGAATATATACTGTTTTATATATTTTAGTTTAATATATTCAGAACGAAAAATAAAAATTGAAGAATTGTTTTTATTATTTAACCACTTCAGCCCCAGAAGGATTTGCCCCCTTCCTGACCAGAGCACTTTATGCCATTCGGCACTGCATCCCTTTAACTGACAATTGCACGGTTGTGCGACGTTGTACCCAAACAAAATTGACATCTTTTTTTCTCCAAAAAAAGCGCTTTCTTTTGGTGGTATTTGATCACCTCTGCGGTTTTTATTTTTTGCGATATAAACAAAAAAAAGAGCGACAATTTTGAAAAACAGAAACAATATTTTTTACTTTCTGATATAATACATGTCCAAAAAAATATAAAAAAACAAATGTATTCATCAGTTTAGGCCAAAATGTATTCTTCTACATATTTTTAGTAAAAAAAAAAAAAAATCGCAATAGGCGCATATTGATTGGTTTGCACAAAAGTTGCCACATTTACAAACTATGAGGATTGATTTATGGCGCTTTTACTATTTTTTTTTTCACTGGTGATGACAGTGATCTGCGATTTTTCTCGGGACTGCCATATTGCGGCTGACAGATCGGACACTTGACACTTTTTTGGGCCCAATGACATTTATACAGCAATCAGAGCTAAAAAAAAGCCACTGATTACTTTATAAATGTCACTGGCAGGGAAGGGCTAACCTGTAGAGGGCAGTGAAGGGGTTAACTGTGTTCCCTCACTGTGTTCTAACTGTATGGGGGCTAGGCTGGCAGGGGCATGACAAATCTAACTGATCCCAATGACAGGGATCAGTAGATTACTGTAATGCCGCCTGTCAGAACAGGGAAACGCCGTGTTTTCATCGGGGGTTCCCATTCTTCCTCTCTAACAGGCGATCAATTCCACCCTACCCGCGACTCCACTTACAGAGCGCACGGTGGGCACGAGAGCGCGCCGCCCACAACTGCGGCTGCGCAGACCGCCGTTTATAGACGGCGATCTGCGGAGCCACTTTGTCACCATCTTTCTACGCGAGGCGGTCAGCAAGTGGTTAAAGTGTTGCTAAACCACAGCACACAGAATATGGAAATGCAATTATTTTAGTAAATATAAACTGCTAAATACCTTTTTTCATCAGCAGTACATAGCAATCTTGTTACTTCCAACAGTGTCTGGCTGAGCACTGGTTAAAGCTTGTAGGAGGAGTTTTCATTCTCCCCTGAGGCTACAGGACCCCTGGCCATCTGTCTGGGCAGTGCCAATTGGCCCTGTGCTGATCACATGCACCCTCCCACACACCAAGTTGAGCATGTGCAGCTTGCCCCCAAGGCTCTGTTCTATCAGAAGATGGATTGGGGACAATGGAAAAAGGGGAGGATCAGAGAAGACAGGCTCAAACAGCCTTTTTACACAATGCAGATAATTAACCCCTTAGGTGCCACAGTGAGTATAACAAGCATGCTTTACTGCATATACAGACTGATTTTACTGTTGTCAGTTTAATAACACTTTAAGTCAGGTAAAAAATATAATGTATATTGATATTTCATATATATTTACAGCAAGTAAAGCCTGTAGGTTTTTATTCACATTTACAGGGTTAACTTTAACTGCTTCGCTGAAAAAGAGACTTTTTTTTCCGTACAGAGCTGAGTAGCTGAAGCACAATCCAAGGCTACATTCACACGGACAAACAGGGGCGCATAGCTTACTGCGTTGTGAAGCAGCTAATTGTCGCCTCTGGATGTGCTATGGACATACAAACTGGCGGATTAGCTGCAGCCAGAAATACTAACACTGGATGCGTTGTGGGCTCTATTTACATGTAATCGCTAAGATCAGCAGTTACATATCAACAGCAGTGGCACTGCCCATTGATTTGTACGCTGGCAGCTGCTCATTCGCAGTACAGTGTGTACAGGCAGCATTTAGAACCGCTGGCGATAATCTAGCGGCTGCCCCTGCACAGCTGTGTAAATGTAGCCCAATACAGAGCAAGAAAAAATAAATCAGAAAAGCTAAAGTAGTGCTCTCTCTTTTGAAAACCCAGAAGATTTTTTTTTAACCAGTTCAGAGCAATTTTTACATTCTCCTATGGCACTGTAATATATACAATATATCAAGTGGGATTTTTTTTTTTTTAGGATGAAGCTTTATTTTAATGGTATTGTCTTGCAAAACCTACTTTAATACCATCCACGATCCATAAATTAAAAAGTAACAAAAGTAAAGGCATTTTTACTGATCAGTGTTAGTTCAAAAATTATAGTACTACTGTAAATAAAAATGTAGGGCTACTCCCGCAGGGGCCGCTTCATATTTTTTGCGCTAGGGTCGCCCACTGATTAATCTACAGCCAGTCACACAGTATTTTCACACAGCCAGGTGCATGCACTCTTCCGCTCGTCTCCAGTGACCAGTCTAGTGAATGTTTTTTTGTTTGCTCTATTTGGAGAACTTGAATAGTTGAAGGGATTTGGGCTGGGTTCACACTGCTGCACGGAGCGGCTCACAGCAGGGGTCCAGTGCGTCCATGTTCACCGCTTCAGGTCCAATTTCAGTTAGAATTTTTGGCTGAATTTGGTCCTGAAACGGACCAGAAGATGCACAGGACTTCTGTGCAATTTGCACCGGAGCCGCTCCGGAGAAGTTTGAACTGGCTCCATAGAGAGCCGGTCACAATCTCTTGACATGCAAATTGGATGCAGAGAAATCCGCATCCAACTAGCAATAGTGTGAATCCAGCCTTAGTAGGATACTCCAAGTTAACTATTCTCAAGTGAGGACAGCTTTCTTAGTAGAGCTGTGTAGAAGATTGTCAATAGGACTATGCAGCAGGCTGTACAGAACAGAGAATGTACCTAGTAGCAGAAGGAATTTAGTGGACTTTACTTCTTCAAGACACCAGCCAGTGTCCCCTTTAGCTTACACCCAGTATGCTGACTTCTAGCACCAAGAGGGGGATTTAGCAGCACCGGTGTCTAGGATCCCTTTAGGAGGTCTGTACTTGGCCCTGGCCACCTTCTCCTGTGATACCAGATAGGATCCGTGGACATCCTCCCTCTGTCAGCTTTTAGGACAACCATGGGTTTTAGCTTCAGTGTTTCAGGCCCTCAGGTCGCCCACCTGAGGCCGCATGGCAGCCTGTGCTGAGGAGGGGCAGCAGATCCCCTCCCCAACTGGACCTCTCTCTGTAGAGGAAGACCCAGAGCCTATGTGCTCATCAAATATAAATACAGACACCCAGCATGCTTAGGGGCACCTCCCATTCTAATTGGCTAGGGCTGTATGGATATTCATGCTCTCATCTGCAAGGTTCCACCCACTGTCCAGCACATTCCATTGCTGCTTGACCAATGTGAAACTTCAAGACAGCATGAGTGGCTCCAGAGCACACTCAGCAGACTCTGCTAAACAATTACAGCTCTCTGTTAAGCAGACAGCACATACATTTACCTATGGCCTCTCTGTTGGGTAGGGAAACCAACTATGATACACTCACTCTAGCACCTACCTAGGAGGGCGCTACAAAGAGTATACATTTTATTCTATCATTTTGCAAGTAGTGACTCCTGTACTGACTCCACCTTCTGAAACTCCTCCATTCAGCATCTCTGTAGTCCAGAAGGCTGGCTCTGAGAAATGTAACACAGCAGTGCCTACTCACAGGCCATAGTGAATATGTGTCAAGGAGGTAAATGTGTAGGAATCTTCACAAAAGTTCAAAAAGACTGTTCAGATTCAGGGCCCGTCCACACCAGAACATGGTTTGGGAAACCTTTGTTCCGTGAGTGTTTCCCGCACTGCAGTTGCGATCTGCAGCAGGTGTCAATGTTAAGTTAACCACTTCAACACCGGGCACTTTCACCCTCTTCCTGCCCAGGCCAATTTTCAGCTTTCAGCGCTGATACATTTTAACTGACAATTGCATGGTCATTCAACACTGTACCCATATGACATATGACCTGGACGCTCTCCCAGAACAGTAGAGTTGTGCTGTAGCCATGTTTTGACTATAGCACGGGTTAATGGAACACCAAATGTAGGTCACAAATGCAGTGAAGTATCATGAGATCTGGTTGCCCTGCATGCACTACTTTTGCTGCCGTCCTACCCATTCAAAATGAATGGGCTCAAATCACACTACACTGTATATTGTACCGGAATGGTGTGAACTGGCCCAGCCTTGATAGAAGTAGGTTAGAAAAAATGAAAACACAACGTAGAAATGAATATACAATTTTACATTTTGACCATAGATGTGCTTTGAGATCCAAGCAGCTGGGTCAGCATTTAGAGAGAAATCCAGATCATTCTAAAGGGAAAACTAACGTGGCAAATGAGCGCTTGGAGGTTCCTGCTATGTGCTGCCAGCAGCAGTTCTGGAGAGTATTTACTGCCCCAGGAAAGTTTTTTTTTTTTTTAATAGTACTTTCTTTTTGACATAAAGAGGTGTGAAGATAAGAAGAGTCCCTAGCTTGGGGAATCACCACCACATGCTGCAACCCGTCCTAAGTTTCCATAAGCCGTAGATGAGCATCTTGAAGAAAGGTAAGTGTAATCAGATTCCTTTGTGTTATATGTTGGACCACACCGTGTGCCAAATAGAGGAAAATAAAATAGATAAGGATTGTATTTCATGGATTTCAGGACAAATGTATGCAAGAAGGATTTATTGAACACAATCTGTTATTGGTGGCAGATAGACCAACTGAGAAGAACGGATACATACAGTGTCAGTAAATGGCGGAGTACAAGAAATGAATGCCTAACCCAGTTATTTGATATGTTAACTGAAGTTGCATTACTTCCATACTTTACTGTAAGTGCAATAATCTATGACAATCAGCGGCCATTTTCATTGTTCCAAATGCTGTAACTTTATGACAGGTGAAATGTGATTGGCTACTATAGTTCATGGAACACCACTGTTCTTCAGACATCTTGGCTGCCTGCTCTCAGGATAGGTTGTGATACATGCAAAAGACAACAATAAACATAACAGTACACAGGAGCTGTAGCACCACAACACTGACCCTAGCAGTGTAGATTATTTGGTCTTTGTTAATGGAGCAGAGCAGGCCGGCACAGACTACAGGCAGGATACACAGGGCACCAAAAAATGTAGATAAGACATTCACAATTGCACTGTCCAACAGATCTTATTTATCTAAAAAATCCACAAACTATATTCATTATGTCACTATAGACTCAAGAGGTTACTCAGACTAAAGAGACCCTGTCACTGAGCTTTCATTGCTTAGGCCGGCCATACACTGTTCGAATCTTGGCCAGTTCAGCAGGAACCAGCTGTGATTCAAACTGTTAATGGGCAGGCTCAGTCAGCTTGGGTACAACCAGCCTGCCGGATTCTCTTGCGATTATCGCTAGCAGCTACTATAGCTGCTAGCAATAATCACTGTCTTCTCCTGGTGGGGATTGCTTCCCCCACCAGGAAAAGACAATTGCTGATTTCCCTGTCAACACTGTCTGCGTTGATGGGGGAACCATGCAATTTTTTTTCTGCAACCCGTGGTTGCAGGAAAGAAATTTGCACTGTGTATGGCCTGCCTTAGTCAGCAAACTGGGGAAGATAGCACACCACTATATTTCTTAACTGTAGGTGGTATCACCAACCTGCCTGTGCTGTTTGGTAGGGCTGTGTAAATCTCTGGACTGGATGGAGATAGGCACAAATCCATTGGCAGGTATTTACCGGTTTGCCTGCACCTCCACTCTAATAGTCAGCACGCCAGCAAAAATATTGTTTTACAGTCCATCTCAATCTAACATTTCAGTTAGAACAGCACACCAATGACCTAAACACACCAGAAAGACCTTCAGAGCACTCAGTTGTCCTTTCCTGCCCTAACCTGCTGCATTCTGCATAACCTGAAAAATATTTAGAATTGTTAATGGTGCCTATGAAATACCCTGAACATTTTTTGCCTCCAAGAAAATGGCCTTGCACTTCCTGGTATGTGAGTGTGCCTAGACACACCTGTGCTTATGGACTGATAGCTGTATACCTAAAGTGGGAGAACTAAGGTCTCTGATTGCTATTCTCAGGTGGTTTGGAGTGAAATTATGCTACTCAACGTTCTCCTTGCAGGAGGATCTTGCACGAGGAAGCAAAGCCCTGCCTTTAGCAAAATGGACACATCCACATGGAGACATAATGCAGAATAAAGCGTGGAGAAGCCAGTAATGAGGAAAAGATCAGCTGCAGGGAAGTCGCAAGCAATTCTGGTGACTAGTCCCTTGCCTTCTGCCTGACATTTTCTTTTGTGTGCTCTGTGTGGGTGGTGCTTGGAACACAGTTGTAAAGATATTGTAGCCAATATCAAAGAGAGAGCTCTAATTGGTCCGTAGGTGGTCCAATTCACCACTGAAATGTTTTATTTTGGATGGACTGCCCTTTTAACATCAAAATTAGTATCTGAAACAATTTATTGAAAAGTTTTTACATGTAATAAACACACAATGGGGTTGACTTGCTGAGGCTAGATTCACACCAGTCCAGTGCGAATTACAGCCTTATTCTCGGTGAGAAGGACACGCGCTGCTGTTCACTGGTTCCTGTCCGTTCTCACTGCGGATCAGCTGACCAGGGAGGGGAGGTGCAGTGAAGAGTCCCCGTTGAATGCGGAACACATCTGCGAGTCAGATGCGTTCCCATTGAACATAATGGGCTGGGAATTCGCACCGCACTGCACATTAAACACACACGTTTTCTGTGCAATGCGGACTGCGAATGCACCACACAGATGTGAACTGGACACATTGAAAACAATAATGCGGTGTACAATAATGTGGTGTAAGCCGCATCCAATTTGCATAGTCGTGAACCCAGCCTAAAACTGGAGAGTGCAAAATCTGGTGCAGCTGTAAATGGTAGCCAATCAGCTTCTAACTTTAGCTTGTTCAATTAAGTTATGCAGAGCTGCACCAGATTTTGAACTCTCCACTTTTAGCAAGTCAACCTCAATGTCTCTTTATCCCAATAAATATATATTACCCTCATCTAATGCGGATGGGATTCTTCAACTGATATCTGTATACATGGATGCCAAAGCTGCGTCCTTCCAGAAAGTATAAACCCATGACGACAACGACCCATCACACTTCAGGGAACACATAAACCAGCCATGTAACCTGAATACAATGGTAGTTTTGTAAGAAATGGCAATGTGTATGGTTCATCTCTGTGAATACATCAGTCAGATACTATAGCCAGAGTGTAAAAATAAATGGCTTCATGCTGTGCCAGGCAGATAAAGGTATGAAAGAGGCTTTACAGCCCATTTATCTCACACATATTCAGGTCTGTATGCACTTTGTTTTGTCTGTTTGCATAAAATACTCCTGATCTGCGGCAGCCATGGTTGGCAGGTGACGGCTGGACAGTGTTCACTGAGCTTCTGACAACCAGCTGAATGGTTGGGATTGTATGAAAGCCAGGTGTTCACAGGAAACTAATCTCCATCATGATACTGCGCACGTGTCTGCCTGACATCTACTTGAACAATCACACAGAGCGGCGTTATTCGCCTACAACTGCAATTACTAAACAGCAGCCTTTACAGCTCACAGACCGGCACATGTATCAAACTGGAAAGTGAATATTTTTGTTTTCCTACACCAATCAATCTCAGTTTACCTTATACTAATATACAGAATAGAAGAAAGAGGACGTCTGATTACTAGGAGTCAAATACATTTTTTGAGACGTCTGATTATATCGATTTACTAAAGGCAAATAAGCTGTTCACTTTACATGGGAATTTTCCTTAAACTTCATCAATAAGGTAAAGCCCTACTGAACTTCCTCATCCAATCGTGTACAAGCAAATGCTTTTATTTATTTTTTTCTATTTTCACTACAAGTGAATGGGTATGCTTTGCAAAGTGAATTTTCAACACATTCATTAGGCTAAAGCTGGGTACACACCACTAGTTTTTTTGGGGGTTAAACAAAAACAAAACTGTCAGCTCCGGTCAGAGCCGCTGTACTAACCATGCAAAATGCAAAAATGTCAGACACTTTCTAAACCTTCAGGCCATGTTGTCTCAGATGAAAGAAAACGTATACAATGTAATAGGTTTTCCACCTGTGCTGTATATACTAAATAGCAACAGACACTTGGTATGTTTGAATTTATGTATTTATAGGATTGCATTCACTTTTCTGAAAGGTGCTAAAGCCATCAATGATAACTGCATACATATAAAAACAATAACTTAGTTGGTTTCCACAAGAACAAAAAAAACACCCTTTATTAATAAAAGGGTACTTATAAGTAGTTCTCCAGTGCCAGAAGTCATGTAATCGTCCTATACTTACTACAAGACCATAGAGAAAGCACATCTTTTATCCTATAGAGTCTTTTCTTCAGTCACTTCTTTAATCCATGAAAATCCTCTTGAAATTTTATATGCCAGATATTCTCTAGCACTGGCCGATTACAGTCACTGACCATAATGACAGCAGATATCACAAAAATGGATATTTGCATTCATGTGCAATGGTTTAGAATATGGCCAATCAATGGCAAATCCTATGAACCTATATTTATATAGAGAGAGATAATATTTACACAGTTTTGACAGACACGATTTTGCAAGTTCCGAGCAGAAATTCTGGAATGAAAGTAAAATGGATCAGAGGTAAATGATATTCTCTTCTATCCGCCCATTTTCTATGCTGTTTGGAGTGTCATTGTGGAGTGTTTTCATTGGATCTGAAGGCTGCGGTGATTGGGAGGCTTCTTCGTTTAGGTTTTGTGATCCTGAAGCCAATATTGTTCCACAGTAGATGACATGGGCTGCGTTCAGGTCTGAAACAAGTCATACAATGCATTATTGACTTATATGGCTCTGGAAACTCTTTAGTGCACAGTGCTTACTATCTAACTCTCCATAATTATAAGATCCTTCCTGTCACATACATGAATAAGCAAACATTCCATAGAACACAATATGCAATAAATAAATAATTGTATAAAATGTTAAAAAAAAAAAACTTTGCGAAGTCTCACCTTTGTGCAAGAAACTTTAGCAAAAATATGAACTCAACACACTCATTAGAGCAATGTAAAAGACATTTACCGTAACCGTAATAATTTGTTGTCCAAGTGAGCAGAGTCTCTGCAATAACTTTTGTGTAAATACAGTATACCCAAAACAGTGCCAACATCCACTCAAGGTGAATATTCTCAACCTTTGTCCCCCCCCCAAGAAGGCTCACCGGAAGGAATGTGATTTTGTATTCATAAAGGTCTGATTCACGTTAGAGCAATATGTGGCATTCCAATGGCGTATCACACGCTTTTGTTCTCCCAAATACGCCACTATAACAGCATAATTTTCCAAAAAAAGCAGGAGATTCCAAATAGTGTAAAACTGTACAATTCCTCTAAAAAGAATGTCAGAACAACCCATCATCTTGAGCATTCCAAGCAAGTTGGACATAACTGACCTTTTCATGTTTGACTTACTCACTGACAATGGGCGTGATAACACACACAATCTCACGAGATGTCATTTATACAACAGCAATAATTCTGTTAGGGTCCTTTCACATGGGCTTTCCGCCCGGCGGACTCAGTTTTGCTCAGCAAAGGATCGATATACTGATCCCCCCTGAGCAGGCGGATGACATGTCCATCTCTGTTCACTGCGCAGAGATGGACCTGTCAGAGCCCCGCTTTCCTCTACGGGGAGATCGGATGAAAACATTTTGCCTGTCAGTTTTCATCCGATCTGCCAGACAGATGGAAAATAGGGTTTTCAATGTCTGGATTTCACAGATCGGATAGCAGCGGGTGTCAGCTGACATGTCGCCGCTGACATCCGCTGCCCCATAGGCATGAATTGAGTGTCCGATCAGGTCTGCTTGAAAAACTGACAAGCGGACCTGATCGGAAAGCCTGTGGGAAAGGGGCACAACTAGTTCTGAAGCTTTAATAAAGAATTTGAAAAAAAAACAAAACTTCCTGACTTCTTCAGGAGAAAACTGAACTCTCCTGAGGAAGTCAAGAAGTGAAGGAATGCACTGGGTGGGACTAGTGACATTATTGCTTTATCACTTGCTTTGGGGATCAGAAGCAGCAAACAGGGCTCTATGGTGGGCACAGCCTTATGCAGGTGCATCTTACTTGCTTTTACCTTTAATAAACAAGCACTATTTTGGATCTAATAGTCAGACAAACAAGAGCTCCCATGATCTCCTTCTGTTTTCTTGGAAAATAATGCTGCTACCGAAGGAACAAAGGTATGTGATGATCCATTGGGATTCCACACATTCAACATAAGTGAGTAAATGCAAGGCCACAACCCTTCTGAGGTATCTTCGGGGGGGGGGGGGGGGGTGAAGGAGTCCACAATCACCTTGAGTGAAAGTTGGCACTGTTTTGGGTGTATTTGTACTAAGAGGTTATTTTAAACAGTCGCTATCTGGGATTGCAGAAACTTCACAATAAAGCGGACCGAGCAATGAAAGTGATATTCCTGAAGGCCTCATGGCTGTAAAAAAAATGCATTTACGAGCATTTCTTATTTATGGATCTGAAAGTAGCTACATTGTTTTTAGAGACATTCACACAAGTGTGTAAACATGTATTGCAATCAGATCCATAACATGAAATCCAAACATCTGCATCTGAGGACATATGTATACATGTATGTCAGATTTATACAAGTATTTACTGATCATTACGCAGAAACTTTTGTGCTAGAAAAAAAATAATAATAGGATCAGTAAAATGTTTATGCTCATGTGAATGCAGCCTTAAAGTGGAAAGGTTAGTTTCTTTTTTAAAAATAACAAATGTGTCATACTTACCTCCTCTGTGCAGCGGTTTTGCACAAAGCGGCCCCGATTCTCTTCTTCTGGGGTCCCCCGGCGGCGCTCCTGGCTCCTCCTCTTCTCGAATGCCGCCTCAGAGAAGCAATCTCCCAGGGGACACTCATGCGGGCTCCTGAGTCCTGTTGCTGCGCCCACTGACACAGACAGCAGGACTCGGCCCTGTCCCCCCCCCCACCGGCTCCTGCGTCACTGGATTTGATTGACAGCAGCGGAAGCCAATGGCTCCTGCTGCTATCAATCTATCCAAATGAGGCGGCTGGAACCGCTGTGCTCGTCCCCATCGCTGGAACGATCGGATTCAGGTAAGTAAAAGGGGGGCTGCTGCACATAGAATGCATTAAGGTGAAAAACCTTGAGGGTTTACAACCCTTTTAAGGACATTGTTTGACTATCTCTTGTGCAGAACATATTACCAGTGATGCTGGGAGTTACTATTCAGAGTATATTTTCTGCACAACACAACAGATATTGTGTTTTATATTGCACGAATGAGTGGATTGTGTTAATATTTTTGCTATGGCTTTTTGCACCTAATTGGGACTGTTCTTCACAAGGTTTTATATTTTATGCAATTATTTATTATTGAGTTATATGCTGTAACCTGACATCTAACAGCATTATGAAGAACATAAATTAAATTAATAAGAAAAAAAGCAAAACGTCAAAATTTATAATCGTTGGGGTTTAAATGTCAGAATTCAATACTGAAAAAACAAGATTTAATGACTGTACTATATTTCAGTGTGGATTAATAGGTCTTAAATCAAACATGTAGCCTGCAATATACAACATCATTAGTCAATATTGCAACTTGATTCTATCATTATTCCATATAAGATAATATGAACCAAATGTGGAATTGTGGAATTGCTAAATAATTGCTCAGTGATAGAATGCTTCAGTGGAATTTATATCAATCACATTTGGGATACCCTTGTTTTCTAGGCTGTGTGCCCAGACCCCTTGTTGTTTGGTCCTCTACAAAGGGACACAGCAGCCCCCTCAGTGTGTGCACTCCCTGATACCAGGGTAGCAAACAATGTACTGAGATGTTGAGCAATAGATCCAAGCACCCACTGAAGTGTTCTGCTGGCTGCATGGGTATACATTTCATAGTGATTGCAACATCTTTTGGTTGCAAGTAAAACCCCACCTTCCATTGGGACAGCTGAAAGGCCAGGCTAAAACCTGGCCATATAAAAACAAAAAGAAGGAGAGAAAAGTGCCACTACCTAATTGTAGCACTTATTAAATCAAAAAAATATTTATGAAATGACAAACAATGAATATGCACTCATACTTACAAGATATTAAAAAGTGTATTGATAAGTCTCCAGCAGGTGGCATCCTTTCAGGTGGTCAGTGGTGGGCAAGCCCCTCCAGGTGGATGTGACGTAAGGTGCTTGGAACCAGTGGAACACCAGAAAGAGCCAACAGCAGACAGTTTGTGTATATTACATGGAGGAGAACCATTGTGGACAGCCTGTTGGCTGTTGGTAGTGGCTCTCTTCTCTCCTTTTGTGTTTTTACATGGTTTGCTGATGGAAGCCCACCCAGATCCTGCTTGGAAGAGAGACTTCTGATGCTGCCATAATGTGAACTTCATGCCATAGTGTTTTTATGTAAACTTTTTTTCAAGGACTAAGACCCCTTTCACACTGAGGTACTTTACAGGCGCTATTTAGCTAAAAATAGCACCTCTAAAAGCGCCTCAAAAATCACTCCCCATTCACCCCAATGTGATAGCCGGAGTGCTTTAACACTGGGGCGGTGCGCTTGCCAGACGTTACAAAAAGTCCTGCAAACCGCATCTTTGGAGCGGTGCAGTGAGCGGTAATATACCGCTCCTCCACTGCCCCTGCCCATGGAAAACAACGGGGTAGCGCTTCCGAAGCAGCTGCACACCGCTGTGACTAGCAGGGATTTAACGCTAACGCCCTGCCGCACCCAGTGTGAAAGTGCCCTAAAAGTCTCTCTTTTTAGGTTGTTCATCATTCCATGCCTATTGATATTTTTTGCACTAGTGCCCCCCTTTTCTTGCGCCCAGGTAAGTTTAGGATTTTAATGTACTTTATAAATCCTTTTTGAAAACCTGGCCATACAAGGAGCCAATTTCATCCAAAACTTAGGGAACTGGACATAATTTAAGCTGTGGGTGACCCTGTGGGCACCCCCCTGCCTGTCATCTTTTCATCTGAAAATCGAGGATCTAGGGGGAAATTTGTTGGTTGAACAGCGGCTGCATCTAATCAGACGCAGCCACTGTTCGGGTATTCTGAGAGCCACAGGTTTACCTGTATTTAACAAATTTACCTCTCGGGATTGATTTTTTTACTGGCATATTTTTTCTGTCAACATCAGCCTAAGGCATGGGTGCTCAACCTGTGGCCCTCCAGCTGTTGCGGAACTACAAGTCTCAGCCTTTGGCAGTCATGAAGTTTTAACATCAGCCCAGGATCTGTGGATAAGGCACCACATCCCAAAAATGCACAAAATATTTTGGAGATATGTAAATTGGATTTTAAGATGCCAAACAGAACAATACGAAAATTGAGAAATTAAATAAAAGGAAGAAATTAAATTATTATCTTTAAGTAGAACTATGGTCAAAATTAAGAAATCATATGCACCTATACAGTCTATTAAACATGTAACTGATTGTTTTGCAAAAAGCAGTAAGGATGTTGAGATCTCTACCTTGTCTCCAGCTCTCATGTGCACTTTCTTAATGAAGTGACAACTTTATTTCCTAGTTTTTGAATTGCCTGTGTTGAACTCATGTTGTCCCCATTTGCATCTATCTCTTTGTAAAAAACATCCTGACATCAGTCGGGGAGGGGCTCTTGTATCACATGGGAAGCTGAGGGATTTCATTCTGCACAGTATCCCGATTAGGCTCCACACCCACCTATGTCCCTCCTTTGCCCGCCCACTGCTTTAGTTCCTAGACCTAGCTTGTCTGTAATGATTTATGGCTGTTTTACATAGATCACACCCAGCTATTGATTGGCAGATGGGTGTGTGTAAAATAGACTGAGCATCATAGAAGACCGGAGGACTGATAGACAAGCTATTTCAATGACAGGAAATTACATCTGAGCTTTGCTCAACTCCTCCCATCATCATTACTGGTATACAGCAAAAGAGGACTGCTGGAGGGGATTATAGACCAGAATTGCAGTATATGGTAGGAAAATAATCATTTCAGTTATGTTTATTACCATGTGTAAATGTCAGGTCTTTATATGAGGATTTACTAAAATATATGTTGCCTTTAGTTGTACTTTATAATTGTATTTTATTTAATTTCTTTGTTTTCCTATTGTTCTGTTTGGCACCCTAAAAATCCAATTTACATATCTCCAAAATAACTTATGAGTCGAGTTTGTAACTGTCAGCCTTGAGGTGCATCGTGGGACTTGTAGTTCCTCCACAGCTGGAGGGCTACAGGTTGAGCATTCATGGCCTAAGCCCTAAGGCATGGGAGGTTTAAATGGCCAAATGGCCAACAGACTGTATGATGAGAAGAGCACACTGGGGAAGGTTTACTAAAGCTAGAGAACACATAATCTGGTTTAGCTCTGCATAGTAACCAATCAACTTCTAGGCTTTATTGCAAAGCTTAATTGAACAAGCTGAAGTTAGAAGCTGATTACAATGTACAGCTGCACCAGATTCTATGTGCACCAGTTTTAGTAAATGTCCTCCATTATCTTTGAAAGCATGCATTACCATGAACAAATGCGTTCATTATTAAAACTGCAAAGTACATCTGTTTACCTGCAATTACATTTTTTTTTTTTTTAATGAAGCACTGTTTTTTTATTTGCTATACATTTGAAGCACATCAAATGTATCATTACAAAGAAAGAAATAGTCAAAAAGCTGTACCTGCAAAAGGAGAGAGTAAATATTCACCTCTCCCGCTGCCTGTACCACCAGATGTAGCTTCAATAAAGATAAATATTCCTCTGAAGTCTGCTGAAAAACGGACACTTCCTGGAGTGTCGACCACCTCGATCCCTTGCTGTGCCTAGTGCTTCCTCCATGTGTCCTGCAGTCATGTGGAGTTTGGTGGGAGATAAGGAAACTCGACAATCTCAGAAGTGTCATTTTCTCTGCAGACTTCAGGAGATTTCTCTTTAGTGCAATGTAGTTCAATGGCACGGCCAGTGGGTGAGGTGAGTATTTACTTGCAGAGAGCGCTTTTAGACTAATTTTAGCTTCCTTCCTAGGTCTTTGAGAATAAACATTCAGATTCTTACAAATGCCTGTTCATTACTAGCTCTCTTTAAAGACATTTCCTATAATGGGCTGTATCATGGATCCTCTTTCCCATTTAAGAAAAGAACAAGATGTGATGTGTAGAACCTAAGACAATACTATAGAACAGTAAACCATTACAATAGAATAGGAGTGAATGTTTCGTAAAGAATTACTGAACAGTCCTCCATCCACCCGGATTTCCCTTTAAGATGCTTGGACACATGCAGTGCCCATGAAACTGGGCCTTAATTGCAGGATATAGTCTTTATTGCACACTTCTTATTTACCATTATTACAGACATCTTTATTGCTGTGTCGGGAAGAATTCTCTAGCCTCTGCTGTCGGGAAATTAAGGAGCTCCAAGGTTCACTGGAAATATCCACAGGGCTGCTCCCAGAAGTCTCTGCAGAGTCAGAGGCGAGATCCGCATAAGCGTCCGAGTAAGCAGAGTTGGGATGTGCAGCCATGTTGTTGAGCGATATCTGAGCCAGTGCGTTGTTAATGCAGATGGAGTCTTCCATTTGTAAACTGTCAAGTTGGAGGTTTCTTGCACCCTATAACATGAAGAGGAAAGCGAGAGTCAGCTCAGCTGTATAGTTTACAAGAACCAGAGAAAGACTTAACACGTCTGACTTTTTTCTGACACATTTTCTTATAACCTCTGTCCTCGCTTTATTAAACTTCTGAAATTCCTACTTTGCCTGAGATTTGTTAATGTAAAGCAATACCGTTCTCTGCAGTTCTGTGAAAAGCTTCACATAGACCTTGATCTGGTACATTTCTCTATTTAATGAGCAGGCCATAAAATTAAATGACAGTAAATAACCACGGTGCCATTTCTAAATTATAGAGGTATTTGCATTGTCAGACTTCTCACAAGACACCTTTAAACAAATGGGTATGAGATGAATTTTACAGGTGGGCAAAATGGAAGCTGCTTGGAGCATACAACTGGTGTCATTATGCCTTTAATAAAAGCACACATTCCCCCATTAGTCAGCCGTTTGATGACAAGCACACATTAGTTAAAGGATATTGAAGGCACATAAAAGAAAATTTAAAGCACATAAAAAGTCTACAGGACATAAAAAGAAGCCCTCTATCCCATTGATTTTGACTACAAATGTTGCAGACTTTTCATGTAATGTGTTTTTTTTAACTCCTCTAAAAAAGGCAGAACATGTTTTTAATTAAAGAGCAATCATGTACACAAAATGTAACATCAATATACTGTTCCAGTGTGATATAGTACAATATCCCTTGCCTGCATGCTCTCTTTAATGCATAGTTCAACATCAATGGTGTGCTGGCCCCACTTCCATCAATGGTACATCCAACACTATGACAGGTACAGATGGTATGAGGCAAGACAGCAACAGTGGAGGATTCATACAGGTAATTCAATATACTAGATCTATTTTTTCTTACGTCTGCTCATCATAAACTTGTTCTGTGAACCTTAACATGTTAAATAATTCACAAGAGCAAGTAGTAAACCACAAGGCTGGATGTTAGAAAGGCTTGCATCCAGTAGATACTTTATTGGGTAGACAGTTATTTAAATCTTCTGATGTCTTGAGGCTAGGTGTAACATCTACTACCAGAAGAAGGACTAGATCAGAGCTTTCAATATTTCACAAAACAACTGGGGGCATCTACAGACTATTTTAGCTTTATCCTTCTACTTTCATCTTGGCTTACAATAACTACTACTGCTTTAATCATTTTGACCCCCCAAAAAAATCACTGTTCAGTTTAACAAAGTACATTTTAAAGAGAAGCCTGCCTAGACCTCCAATGAGGGAAGAGTATGATGTGAAAATGTGACCTGTGTGGTTTTTTTTTTTCAATAGCAATGCCACTTAAGTAGGTGGTCATAAATGAAAATCAATGGATTCCCCCAACACAGTGTTGATGGGGGAATCCCTTCTGCTGAGCTATTGGGAGAACACAGTAATTATTGCTGAAAATCTGACATGCTGGCTGTACCCAAGTCGATCAATGTATCGACTTGGGTACAATCAGCCTGCCCATACGTGGTTCAAATCTCAGCCGGTTCAGCAGGGACGTCTATGGCCAGCTTTTATTCACACCCACAGAAGTCCATGGAGAATATCTAGGATCCATCCAAAAGACAAAAATAAATGAATAAAATTAAAACGCCCTGCACCCTCAGAACATAAAACCCATAGACATCAAAGGGCATTCCTTTCCATATAACAATAAATGCTAATCTCTTTAAATGATCAATACCTCTGTCTTTTGGTGTGGAAATAAAATAGGTAGGCTGTTCTGGTGAGCATGTTTCCAGTGCCTGAAAAGCTTGTGCTGTACACAGAGTTCCTCTCTTTCTTTTTCCACTAGCCTCTGGCCTTCCTTCAGTCTCTCCACATTTTTCTGGAACTCCAGAAGCTGTTGGGACAGCTCTTCTCTCTTTTCCTCCAGAAGCTGCACCTGGTTCTGCCACTCGCTCTCCCATTGCTGAATCATGTTCTCCTTCTCCTCCAGCTCCTTCTCTTTTTGGTCACACTCCTTGGCCCAGCGCTGCTGCTCCTGTTGGAATTGATGCTGAAGTTTTGCCACCTCTCCGCGATGTTTTTCTAGATGACGATACTGTTCCTGTAGGAGGGACCCACGGAGAGCATAGCCTCTACCACTAGGCTCATGGTCCTGATGTAGAACCTTTGTTAGTTCTATCTGGCTGTCCTGAATGGCTACAGCAGCCTGGAAAATGAGACATTAATTGAAATTAACATATTACAATAAATATTAATGGCTCTATAAACATACATACATACATACTAGCAGCAAATATAATAGATGTTCGTTGCTTCAAGCTGTGTATGTGCAAGGCTTAAGAATAATCCTTAGATATTCCTGTGTAGATTTCCCTTGGTCACTGAGCCAGGTAATCGGGCCTGCAGCACAACTCTCCATTGAAATGAAAGAAGAGTTGTGAAAAGAAGCCCAGATAACAGTCCTAGACTGAGGCCTTACAACAAAATATTGGCTGCAACAATAGGCAGAGCTGTTTCTGGCAGAAAGAAATCACTGGTGCAAACACAATAATAATGAGACACTGGAGACACTGAAGAGGTTCTTCAGCAAGACCCTAAGGATTGTTTAGGGGGGCTCAGACACACTGGGTGATAAGTATACTCCATCCAACTCAATGGCTTTTAGTTGGCAGTTACTTCCTTATGGAGCGTCATTTTAAGGGACAAAGCGTCATGCATAGTCAAGTGTAGTTTATACAGAACATCTGAACAGTTAAGATGTCATTATCTTTTTCCTAATTTTGTTTTTATCTTTTCCAAAAAGAGACCTGAAATAATCCAGTCTTGTCCACAATTTCAGTGAATAGAATGTATTTTTAATATTTATTTAGGTTAAAAACATATTTATGTAAATAAATACATATTTATATAAATAATCTTACCATTGTTGTTTTTTAAAAACATGTTTCTACATGTGATTTACAAACTTAGACTCTGCTTTCTGCTTTGCTACACAGTGGTTGTGCTTTACTGCTGTATAGGTCCCTATGTGCCTGACATCTAATCGCAGCTGTTGCTAGGCCTGGTTCACACTTGTGCTGCTTTGTGAGCCGCGTTTTGCATGGGCACAGCAACCTATTTATTTGAATGGGCTGCTGTGCCTCCTGAAAATGCAGGGAAATAGTCCCTGCTTCATTTTTTATTGCAGCCCACATGGAAAACCCAAGTGCATTGCGGTTCCCAGTGTGTGAGAACCCACAGCAGGTACCACGCGCACAAGTATGAACCTAGGCTTAAAGCAAACTGAACCTCAAAAGCAAAAATGTGATAGAAATATTGCAGTGTACCAGTCCTAAGGCAAGGTGTCTACATTACTTTTGCGTTTTCTGCTTTTTTCCTGTATTTTCACCTGGTAATCCTTCCTGTCCCTTCATGGGTACACTCACTCCTTCAATGAATCTATGGAGGAAGCCATGATTGTCACCCAAGCTGGACTTCAGACATGGCTACCTTTGTTCATCCCCATTACACGGGGGCATTCTACAGAGGAAGGAGGAGACAAGAGGTGGACAAGAGGTGGAGCTGTGGAGCTGTCTGGGGTATTCTAGGGAGCCCTGACCAATCCCCAACTTGGATTGGCAGGGGACAGGCTTCCTTAAATACCTAGGGTCAGTCCGTCCAGCTAGGGAGGAGTTGTTTTGGGAAAGAAGCTGGAGATGGAGTGCTAGGTTGTCGGTGGCCTCTGAAGGAGCGCCCCACTGTGTGGGGGGTGACCTTGGGCCTGGGCTTGGGTGCAGACGGGACATGTGGAGGTGTCCTGGACTGGAGGCAAGGGGGCAAGGAGAGGACAGCAGGAGAGAGCACTGACAGGCAAGTCTCCAGGGAGGAACAACAGGTCGCAGCCAGGAGGGCTGGTGAGTGATACAGTTAGGAGGACTGGGGAGGCACGCCTGCGATGGCTGGAAGAGCGCAATCTGGGATGGGTGCAGAACCAGAAGTGTGGACTGTGGAGGAATGGACAGTGGAGAAAGGCAGCTGCAGCCATGAGGGCTGGCAGGGCCTGAAGAGGCAGTGCTGGGAGCAGTATCCACATGGACGGCTAGCACTGAGACTTATCTACATTTTTGCTACGCTAAAGAGACCCGCGGCCCCTGCCTACAAAAAGGCATTCACTTAGTGGAGTCAGCGCCAGGTCCTACAAATCAATGCAAGCTGGTCTGAGAGGTCCAAGCAAGTTATGTGCTGGAGGTGTTGAGGAGTAATAGTTTGCAGCAAGTGATGTGCTGGAGGAGTGAGGAGCGATAGTCTTCAAGCAAGTGATGTGCTGGAGAGAAGAGAGGAGGTTCGCATACGGAGGTGTATATACGTTGAGTCCTGTGTATATTAAGGTTTAAAGTGGGCACCCCATACTCCTTTACCCTATCCAAGTTTAATACCGCTCAATAAAAATATAAAAACAAGTGCAAGGACTGTTTCATGTCTCTGGATGAGTGAAATTGTGTGCCTGGCTGGGCAGGGTGACAGATGGACCACAACACTCAGCAGCCCCTACGGGGGTACTGCTACAGTTCACAGAGAGATAACATGGTTTGTACTTCCTGTTAACATCACAGAAAGTAACCAGAGCAGAGTTTTCAGATAGGATCAACAGTTATTTTTTATTCTTGCTAAAAATGTTCTTAGCCAAAAAAAGAAAATGGATGTAGCA
The DNA here is from genome assembly GCA_018402905.1 of Glandirana rugosa. Taxonomy (NCBI): domain Eukaryota; kingdom Metazoa; phylum Chordata; class Amphibia; order Anura; family Ranidae; genus Glandirana; species Glandirana rugosa. The sequence goes on along the minus strand of BLSH010511776.1, from coordinate 546,551 downwards.
GTTACATCGAAGAACTAGATATACTGTATACCTATAAATATATAAAGTTGTTGTTTTAGGGTTCAGTTAAGCTTCAGGAGAGCGACAGAGTATCTGCATTAAGTCAAAGAGACCCCTATAGTGAGTAATCCACAGATCTCTAAATGTACTGCAACAGCAAAAACATGGATAAGCATGAAAAAATATATACTGTATATCACAGGTGTCAAACACAAGGCCCGGGGGCCAAATCCGGCCCTCCGCGTCATTTCATGTGGCCCTTACACCTTTCCTGCAGCTGCAGCACTCCCCTCATCTCCACCACCCCCTGTCTCAGCAGTCGGCCGCTGAGGGGAGGACAGAACTCCTTCAGATCCTGCTCCTCTATGTGCAGCTGCAGCACCCTCTCATCTTCACCTCCCCTGGTCTCAGCATTTAGAAGACTCCAACTCTCCTCTGGTCCTCCTCTAGACCCTGCACTTTCTGCTTCCCAGCTCCATCTCCACTGTGATGCAAGGATGGGTGGGGGACCCTTGACTTCTGATGGTGAGGGGGGCTCTTGGCATCTGATGTAAGGGGGGTGGTGCTCTGGGCATCTAGTCTTACATATACAACCGGCCCTATCAGGGCGACCATAATGCTGATACGGCCCACGATGAAATCAAGTTTGACACCCCTGCTGTATATCATATCAAAAATTATTTTGGAGCAAAATATAAAATGGAAGATGTGCTCACTAAAAATACACTATACTTTAAGTTGCAAACTATCCTGTATGAAATCACATATGTTGCTTGTGTAAAGAACACCTTCTTAGTTATTCATGCTATGAAGCAATTATCATACCCTAAAATGACTAATAGCAAAGCTACGAAAGAAGAAGAAATGATTATACTGAGAAATAAGAATTAAAGTGTTACTTTTTTATTAAAATAACAAACCTGTTATACTTACCTGCTCTGTGCAGTGCAACAGCAAAAACATGGATAAGCATGAAAAAATATATACTGTATATCACAGGTGTCAAACACAAGGCCCGGGGGCCAAATCCAGCTCCCTGCGTCATTTCATGTGGCCCTTACACCTTTCCTGCAGCTGCAGCACTCCCCTCATCTCCACCACCCCCTGTCTCAGCAGTCGGCCGCTGAGGGGAGGACAGAACTCCTTCAGATCCTGCTCCTCTATGTGCAGCTGCAGCACCCTCTCATCTTCACCTCCCCTGGTCTCGGCATTTAGAAGACTCCAACTCTCCTCTGGTCCTCCTCTAGACCCTGCACTTTCTGCTTCCCAGCTCCATCTCCACTGTAATGCAAGGACGGGTGGGGGACCCTTGACTTCTGATGGTGAGGGGGGCTCTTGGCATCTGATGTAAGGGGGGTGGTGCTCTGGGCATCTAGTCTTACATATACAACCGGCCCTATCAGGGCGACCATAATGCTCATACGGCCCACGATGAAATCAAGTTTGACACCCCTGCTGTATATCATATCAAAAATTATTTTGGAGCAAAATATAAAATGGAAGATGTGCTCACTAAAAATACACTATTCTTTAAGTTGCAAACTATCCTGTATGAAATCACATATGTTGCTTGTGTAAAGAACACCTTCTTAGTTATTCATGCTATGAAGCAATTATCATACCCTAAAATGACTAATAGCAAAGCTACGAAAGAAGAAGAAATGATTATACTGAGAAATAAGAATTAAAGTGTTACTTTTTTATTAAAATAACAAACCTGTTATACTTACCTGCTCTGTGCAGTGGTATTGCTCAGAGTGGCCTCGATCCTCTTCTTCTGGTGTCCCCGGCAGCAATTTTGGCTCCTCCTCTTCTTTTGAGGGATCCCCATAGCCAGCTGCTGGCTATGGGGAGCGCGTAGTCTACGCGGTCCCGACCTATGTGTCTATGGATCCACGCTCCATAGACTTACACAGCAGGACTTAGCCAGCCCCCCCCACTTCCTCTACACTGCATCTGAATGACAGCAGCAAGAGCCAATGGCTCCTGCTGCTGCTTGAATTCTGTGTAAAGAAGAAAAGAGGGTAGAATAGATGCAGCCATGCACAGTGCTGATCTCTTCTCCCCTCTCTTACTCTTCACACAGGGGAGGGGGGGGGGGGGCACAGGGAAACTGAAAAGTTTTTTTTACGTTTATACAAACAATGTATTAAGATAAAAAATGTTTTAAGGTTTAGTAACACTTTAATGGCAGATTCATGGAGATCAAATATTCAGGCTAACTAACGGTTCAATATTGAATCTAGAAACCATCTAACATAGCAAAATGAGGAGTATTTAACCACTTGCCGACCAGCCACCACAGTTATATTCCCCCCCAGAGACAGAGCGGGGATCTGCCTGTATAAACAAGGCAGATCTCCGTTCTTAAAGGGGATCACACAGAGATACTGTCTTTCTGCTATGCAGGAAGACGGATCTGTGTGTGTTGTCCCAAGCAGCCCATTCCCCCACACAGAAACACACTGAGGTTACACAGTTAACCCTTTGAGTGTCCCTAATGTTGACCCCGTTCCCTGCCAGTGCCATTAGTACAATGTCAGTGCATATTTGTAGCACTGATCACAGTAATGTCCCTGGTTCCCAAAAAAAGTGCCAAAAATGTCAGTTAGGTGTCCGATCTGTCCGCCGCAATGTCGCAGTCCCACTAAAAAAAAAAAAACGCTGATCACCGCCATTACTAGAAAAAAATAAATAAATAACAAAAATGTCATAAATCTATCCCCTATTTTGTAGACGCGATAGCTTTTGCGCAAATCAATATACGCTTGTTGGGGGTTTTTTACCAAAAATATGTAGCAGAATGCATATTGGCCTAAACTGATGAAGACATTAAATTTTTAATTTTTTTTTATTGGGTATGTTTTATAGCAGAAAGTAAAAAATATATTTTTTTTCCCCCCAAAATTGTATGTCTTTTTTTGTTTATAGCGATAAAAATAAAAACTGCAGAGGTGATCAAATACCACCAAAAGAAAGCTCTATTTGTGGGGAAAAAAGGACATCAATTTTATTTGGGTACAGCGTTGCACGACCGCGCAATTGTCAGTTAAATTAACGCAGTGCCGTAAAGCAAAAAATGGCCTGGTCAGGAAGTGGGTAAATCCTTCCGGGGCTGAAGTGGTTAAAATTGACCTTCCCCACCCCATAACACTTTTTTTTTTAACAGGAAGTGAGTACCTTTTTAGACAGGAACCCACTCCCACTTCCACATATCTCACCTAGGGCATTACAGTGGCTAAGTGGTTAGCACTTCAACCTAGCAGCACTAGGGTCTTCGGTTCAAATCCCAACCATAACACTGCCTGCCTGGAGGTTGCATGTTCTCCCTGTGCCTGCGTGGGTTTCCTCCCACACTCCAAAGACATGCTGGTAGGTTAATTGGCTCCTGTCTAAATTGACTCTAGTATGTATGAATGTGAGTTAGGAACCTCAGATTGTAAGTTCCTTGAGGACAGGGCAACCCCGGTTCTCCCCTGCTGGTGCTCCTGGCTCCTCCCGCCATGTGCCCCCTTCCTCTCTGCACGTAGCCTTCTGGGACATGTCACTGGTCCCAGGAGGCTGCAAGACCAATCTTCCTGAGGCACACAATCTCATGCATGTATAATAGGGAGACTGCTGTGATTCCTCAGGAAGTCACAGCCGGCTGCCAAATCCAGGCTGGTGGGGGACCTGTAGAAGTGAGAAAATATGAAAAGACAGTGTTGGACTCCAAGGATTGGTAGGTACCTGATTTTCAAAAGTCAGCAGGTACAGTTTTTGTAGCTGCTGACTTCTTTTTTTTTTTTTTTAAATGAGTGAAGTTCCTCTTTAATTTGGCAATTCTGGTTGAACCAAGAGCTTTATACATTTTCACATATAAGCTATAAAAAGCCAAGAAACAAACATACCTGGATACTGTATAAAAGACGAGTCAAGTTTTGAACTGTTTGAAAAACCTAAAGGAAAAACAAAATTAACTAAGGCAATTATTAAAGGTATTTTTCTGTTTTATAACAAGTAATAGTAATTTTTCAATGATAATTTTGCACTTAACTAAAATGTTCAGTAGTAAACAATGGTAGCAATCAGGCAGAAGACAATAGATTGTGTTGTGTGCTAAATTTACATGGCCGTTCTTTTTTTTTTCACATTAAAGACCTCTATAAACTTTTTACACATTTGTTTATGTGAAATAATCATCTTTATTAACAATAGTATTGTTTAAAATGCTTTTTTATATTTATTAATAAGCATGCATGTTGGAACAACCAATACAATACTGGGCAGCACAGTGGTGTAGTGGATAGCAATTTCACCTGCCAGCAAAAGGGTCGCTGGTTTGAATCTTAAACCACGACACTACCTGCCTGGAGTTTGCATGTTCTCCCTGTGCCTGTGTGGGTTTCCTCCGGGTGCTCCGGTTTCCTCCCACACTCCAAAGATATGCTTCGAGGTTAATTAGATCCTCTCTAAATTGGCCCTAGTATGTGTATGTATGAATGTGAATTAGAGACCTTAGATTATAAGCTCCTTGAGGGTAGGGACTGATGTGAATGTACAATATATATGTAAAGCGCTGTGTAAATTGATGGCGCTATAGAAGTACCTGAAATAAATAAATAGATATAGAAGCTGTGCTCCTGACTACAAGCAGTCATTTAAAAATTGATTTAAAAAAAATTTAATGTAATTGTGATATATATTAGGTAGGCCTAAGCATCACCCCTAACATTGGGGGTGATGCACAGAATTAGGAAATAAAAGCAAAAAAGCTAATTTTGCCAGTACCCATAGGAGTGAACACTTTCTGCCTGTGGTTTAAATCAACATGTTGGCTCTGGTGTCAGCCATTTATCACTGTATAGTGTTCAGTCTATTGACAGGTGCCAACTGCAGAGCATAACCATCTGAATCTGTTGGCTCCCAAACCAAACCAGACAGCAGTGACTTGATTAAATGCTGGCTCTCTTGGGGGGGGGTGGAGGAGCTTAGTAGGTCCCTAGACATGTCTTTGAATTTCTATATGAACCTGAGCAGAGGACGGTGTTTCACCAATCTCGCTTATAATCTATACCTTAAAACTGAATTCTGGAACAAGCAAATAGTGTCTAAACACAAGAGGTATGTGTACTCCTATTTGAACCTTGGTGAGCTTTGCGCATTTCTTCCCTCCCGTAGCACTCTGCAGGTAGGTCCCTCCCACAGCTCTGCATTCTCAGACATCCCAAGTCTCCCGCAAGGTGCGGGAGGCCTCCCCCATGTCAGCTGTGGCTCCCTGACACCTGCAAGTGCCGCACGATATCCCAGCTGCAGGGCCGATTCCCCGTGCACTGCACCCAGGTGCCGCGGGGGGGGAATTTGCCAGTAATGCAGGGGTTTGGCGGGCCACATCACATGACCTGCAGTGCCCTCTGATGTGGACCACCACCTTCTGCTCTTGGATGGTGGGTCGGCAAACCCAGATCGCGGGTTCCCTGCCCGCCATCCCCGAGCATCAGCGTGATGAACTGAGTCGGCGGTAGAGGAAGCAGAGCGGATGCTTCCTGTATAGCGCCGGCTTCTGTCAGTGATACCAAATGTACTCTGCCTGTGACAGTTGTCGGCATTGTACAGGAGGAATCGGCTCTGCTCTCTATTGCAGCTGCATGCTCCTGTCACACTGATGCTCAGAGATGGTGGGTCAGGAACCTGCGATCTGGGAGATTACCAGCCGGCAGTACCAGCCAGCATTACCCACTGCCAGTACCAGCCAACAGTACTCACTGGCAGTACCAGCCAGCAGTACCCATCGGCAGTACCCACTGGCAGTACCAGCTAGCAGTACCCCTCTAGTTGTGTTAAACTGGTGGGGGTGGGGGGGTGCAGGTTTACTCATGACGACCGACCATGACCGTCACCCATTACGACCGACCATGACGGCCGACCATTCGAGGGTCTAGCGTCCAAGGACTGGGTGGTAGAGACTCGTAGTCACACTGTCCTCGTACGTCGACGTTATCT
>BLSH010511776.1:511494-540559 GCA_018402905.1 Glandirana rugosa | reverse complement strand
CCCCCCCCCCCCCCCCCCCCCCCCCCGCAGAGCGCCACCTCCCTGAAATTAGTTTTTGCAGGTTGGGGTGTCTGCTTTCTGCAGACCAGTAATGCCATTGTTACTTTTACAGAGTAATATCTGGGTTTGCAAAGGCATTTGATGCACACAAAGGGGATTTATTTCCTTTGTGTATATTAAAGCCTAGTCACAAATGGGGGTGGGGGTGTCAATGAAGGAGGATTTCAGCTAATAGAGGAGCAAGCAGCACAAGGGACACATCCTACTGATTGCATGCAATGTCCCTGTTTCTTTTGTTCATCTGTGACTAAACTTAGACTTTAAAGTGATACTAAAGATACAATAAAAAAAAAAACATGTTGTACTTACCTGCTCTGTGCAATGGTTTTACACAGAGCAGCCCTGGTTCTCTTCTCTAGTCCCCTGCTGGTGCTCCTGGCTCCTCCCACCTGCTGAGTGCCGCCATAGCAAGCGGCTTGCTATAGGGGCACTCATGCGTGCTAACTCCCGAGTCGCCTCTGTGTGTCCATAAGACACACAGGGCGGGGCTCAGCCCTGACCCCTGCTCCCTCCTCACTAGCTGTGATTGACAGCGGTGGGAGGCAATGGCTCCCTCTCCTGTCTCTGAGCCAATGAGGAGGCAGAGAGCCAGAAGAGCAGCTGCTCTCGTGCACATTGCTGGACAGATCAAGCTCAGGTATGTATTAGGGGGAGCTGGGAGAGGGAGCTGCATACTAAGAGCTTTTTACCTTCATACACAGAATGCATGAAGGTAAAAAGCGTTCAGCCTTTACAACCACTTTAAGGATTATATTTAAGGTTTTGTTGCCCAGGACTTGACTTTAGAATATGATTGCTAGCTATTCAAACTTCATTTTTTCCCCCAGTCCTCTATCAGTTGTGTTGTGTTCCATATCTTGCACTATGTGCGCAAATTGAAATAAAAAAAGGACTCTAAGATGTCGCTGTGCTATAAACCAATGGTTCTAAATGTACAGTTGGTCAAAGGCATATAAGAATAATTGTATAGTTCTTAGAATGAAGAGTTTTAGAACAGTCCTTGTTTTGTAGTCTTGTGTCAGAAGCCATGCACATGAATGCATCCAATCTGAAGACTGTACCCTGCAAAATATGTCACCTTCACCCAAGACCCAGGGGAAGAGGACAGAGGTAAAGCTGAAAGAGAAAAGCTTTGGTCTGCGAAGATGCTTTGAATTGTGATGAGCGGTATGATCACAGATGGCAAATATTGGCACACAGAATAAACCATGTATTTACATGTAAAGCATTAATCAAAATGATTTATCCTTTCATTACCTCCTCATTCTTAGAACTCATGGAGTGATTCAGTTCAACCTAAAAGACAACAAGTATGTATTAACTACCATCCATATTCATCTATAAGTACTGCATATAGAAGGCGCTTCCAGGAACATTAAGCCTAGGAAACCACTCCAAGTTCCAATATAAACAATTCTTCTTTTATTACTTTCTTCCTATTTACATAGCAGGATGGACTCCAAATGGAAAATGTACATTTAAGTCCCATAGAAACAGGCTTCTAGCAGAGAGTGCTAAGATGCAGTGTTCCCCACGGTATGGGACGTGTGCTGCTTCTGGACTTCACTGGCAGAACCTTTGTTTCATATATGCAGCATAAGGCAAAATAATAAACAATCATTGCTTTCGATGGGAAACAGACACTATTTTGTCACTTTGCAACAAAAATTGATTTGGACCTGTAGATTAGAATTCTCAATAGCAAATTCAGTAATAACAGACTGTGGCCAGTGATAGTAAAAATGCTCCATCTTTAGTATTAGTGGGAGGAATAGTGCCCCATCAACGGTGTCCATGAGCAGAATAGTGCTCCATCGTTGGTGTCCATGAGCAGAATGGTGCTCCATCATTGGTGTCGATTGGAGGAAAAGTGCTCCACTATTGGTGTCAGTGGGAGGAATAATACTCCATCATTGGTGTCAGTGGGCAGAATAGTGCCCCATTGTTGGTGTCAGTGGGAGGAATAATGCGGTGTTGCTGATGTCAATGGAAATATTAGTGCCTCATCGTTGGTGTCAGTGGGAGAAATAGTGCCCCATCATTGGTGTCAGTATCAGGAATTATGCCACATCGTTGGTGTCAGTAGCAGGAATTATGCCCCATTGTTGATGTCAGTGGCAGGAATTATGCCCCATCGTTGGTGTCAGTGGCAGGAATTATGCCCCATCGTTTGTGTCAGTAGTAGGAGTTATGTATGCCCCATTGTTAGTGTCAGTAGCAAGAATTATGCCCCACCGTTGGTGTCAGTAGCAGGAATTCTGCCCCATCGTTGGTGTTAGTAGCAGAATTTCTGCCCCATCGTTGGTGTTAGTAGCAGGATTTCTGCCCCATCGTTGGTGTCAGTAGCAGGAATTCTGCCCCATCGTTGGTGTCAGTAGCAGGAATCATGCCCCATTGTTGGTGTCAGTAGCGGGAATCATGCACAATCGTTGGTGTCAGTAGCGGGAATCATGCCCCATCGTTGGTGTCAGTAGCAGGAATTATGCCCCATCGTTGGTGTCAGTAGCAGGAGTTATGCCCCATTGTTGGTGTCAGTAGCGGGAATCATGCACAATCGTTTGTGTCAGTAGCGGGAATCATGCCCCATCGTTGGTGTCAGTAGCAGGAATTATGCCCCATCGTTGGTGTCAGTAGCAGGAGTTATGCCCCATCGTTAGTGTCAGTAGCAGGAATTATGCCCCATCGTTGGTGCCAGTAGCAGGAATTATGCCCCATTGTTGGTGTCAGTAGCAGGAATTATGCCCATTGTTGGTGTCAGTAGCAGGAATTATGCCCCATCGTTGGTGTCAGTAGCAGGAGTTATGCACCATTGTTGGTGTCAGTAGCAGGAATTATGCCCCATTGTTGGTGTCAGTAGCAGGAATTATGCCCCATCGTTGGTGTCAGTAGCAGGAATTATGCCCCATCGTTGGTGTCAGTAGCAGGAATTATGCCCCGTTGTTGGTGTCAGTAGCAGGAATCATGCCCCATTGTTGGTGTCAGTAGCGGGAATCATGCACAATCGTTTGTGTCAGTAGCGGGAATCATGCCCCATCGTTGGTGTCAGTAGCAGGAATTATGCCCCATCGTTGGTGTCAGTAGCAGGAGTTATGCCCCATTGTTAGTGTCAGTAGCAGGAATTATGCCCCATCGTTGGTGCCAGTAGCAGGAATTATGCCCCATTGTTGGTGTCAGTAGCAGGAATTATGCCCCATTGTTGGTGTCAGTAGCAGGAATTATGCCCCATCGTTGGTGTCAGTAGCAGGAGTTATGCACCATTGTTGGTGTCAGTAGCAGGAATTATGCCCCATTGTTGGTGTCAGGGCAGTTATTATACTCCATTGTTGGTGTCAGTGGGATGAATAGGGCCCCAAGGGACGGATAAAGGCAAAGAAAGGGCTTTCAGCCCTTAGGCTGCGGTTTGGAGACCGCTGTAAAAGAGAATAACTAATAATAAATAAAATGCACAGCATAATATATCTACAAAACAGTAAAAGGATTACATATAGCTGAATATATAGACAAGGTAATAAATCAAAAGACCCCAAAATTTCTAACTCCTGTGATCATGCATCTGGCTTCAGATATACCTATTGTATATCACAAGAATTTCTATTTATTAACATTCATAATCTTGTTACTGAATGTATATTTCTACCCAATTAAATCATGGTGAGATTTTATAAGTAGTTAAAATTATTTTTAAAAATGTAAAACTGTATTATAGGAGTTTATGCAGATATATTGTGGTGTGCGCCCTATTTTCTATTAGTTTGCCTGCTGTATTTGTTCATGTATCATGAATCTCTGCCTTGTTACGAATCTGACACTCTTCCAGTAAATTAGTATTTTCAAATCATTAGTAAGTGAATGGATCAGCAATCACTGCATACTGTTCTTTCATATTATTTCCGCATAAAAATAACTTTCCTGCATCAACACGCCAAAAATGGTCCAAAACTGTAGGAAAAAACTGTAGAAATTGTTGTCACATAGCACCACCTAGTGGTTGGAGGCAGTAAGTCAGGCTCTGCTTAGTGTACTCTGCCTGCATAGGTTACATCAGAAGGAATATACTGTTACGGAACACTACTTTTTTTTTTTTATTTAAATACACTGTACTATTACACTTAAATATTCATTAAAAAGATTAAATGTATTTTCATAGAATTACTATTAGTACCTGAATTTGTCTTAAAGTGGTTCTAAAGTCAACAGTTATTTTTAACCTTAAAGTGGAAGTCCATGCTAAAACTAAAATCCCTGCATCTATAGACATCCACATTATATTAATTTATTTAACCCTGTGAAGAAAAATCAGCATACATACCTTTTCTGAAGGAGATCCAACCCAATCTCCAGCAGTGGAAGGTCTGCAGGACACGGCCGACAACGGCTGTGAAATGATTGGGGAGTGATGTCACTCATAGAATTACTATGGGGTCCTACTATGTGTCCTCTGCATCCGCCTACACAGCGAAGCTGCAAATGACAGCTCAGCGTAGGATCGGGTCGGATCGCCTGCAGAAAAGGTATTTATGCTGAGTTTTTTTTTCACTGGGTTAGATAGGTTAGTGTTAGAATGTGGGTGTCTATAGATGCAGGGATTTTAGTTATAGCATGGGCTTCCACTTTAATGCATTCTTTGCATTGAGGTAAAACTTCCTATCAATTTTTCTACCTCCCTCCCATCCCTAAACACTTACCCGACTCCTCCCACGATCCAATGTTTTCCCATCTGGAGCAATGCTCTACCCTCTTCCTGGTCTCACAGGAGACACAGGCAGCAGTGAGTGCCATAGGCTCCTGTTGCTGTTTGTTAGTCAAACTCCTAGGAGTGAGAGAGGGCATGGCTTACTGGCGCAATGTGTTTCTATGGATGCACACAGCCTGGCTCGGGAGTGCATCTGCATTGGTGCCCCCATAGCACAGGGCTTGCTGAGGGGGCACCCAGAGAAAGGAGGAGCGGAGAGCACCAGCGGGGGACTCCAGAATAGGTGATAGGGATCACTTTGTGCAATACTGTTGCACAGAGCAGTTAAGTAGAACATCTTTTTTATTTTAATTTAAAAAAACTTAGCCCTTACAATCACTTTAATATTAGTCTCTTGTAGTTCGCTACAAAGCAGGACTATATACTCTTGCTGACCTACCCCAACATACACTAAGGAAAGGGGAATGTGGGATCTGTGACATGCTGTACATGCTCAACTCTGGGCAGCATATGACGTAGCATGCTGAAAGAGGAGTGAGGACCTGCATGCTTTTAGGACACCACAGGCAAGCAACCGGTGTTATGAATGTCATTTAAGCTGTATCAGTTTTTTCCTAATTCTTACACTTAAGCATAATTTGTTTTGCCTGTTTAACAAAATAACTGCATAGGTACAGCTAATTTCATCAAGCTATATACATGTGTCATGTGCTGAAGCATTTATTGTTTTCAGCTGTAAGTTTGTCTTTTGCTTTCACTGCTGAAAACGACTTTTACTATAGCAAATAACCATTATAGTGTATTGTAATGAGCAGAGGTCTTTATTTAAGGAACACGCAGCAGACAACAGTTACCTTTTCTTCAGCAGTAGACAAGTCCACATCACCCCCTCCCTGGAATTGACTCAGGTCAGCATTACATAAGTCTTCCTCTCTTTGTTCAGGAGACTGGGCTGAAAAAATAAAGTAAATGAAAGGAGTAAATTAAACAGTCTTATTTAAAATGGAACCATACTCAAATATAAACTTGGAGTTATGTTACTCTTCTTGGAATGGAAAAAAGTAATAGTAAGGAAGGATAAAAATTGTTATCACTTGGCCTCTACTGATGGGGGGGGGGGGCCAGCAAGTCTGAACTCTGATCCTCCCCTCCATCAGGGATAATATGGCTTTTGGGTTTAAAATAAGCACTAAAGGAAGCCTCTGACAGCATTTCTCCTGAAAAGGTATTTCAGTCCTTCTTTAGCTATCCTAGCATGACATTGACCTATAAAGAAAAAAAAATCTTCTACAGCATCCAAAGGAAACATTACAATAAAATTATTTAAATCATTAAAGCCTTGCCAGGATTACTGCAGTAAAACATTTATTTTCTTTGGAAGCAAACTCCCATCATGCAGGCTTTCTTCTGTGTCTTGAAAATCAGCTTTATTAGATGTTGGAATTATTAATTTAGCCCCTGCTGTCAGGACCATCTAAGGCAGAGCAAAAGGGGCAGCTGCCCTGGGCCCTGTCATTGTTGTGGGGCCCAAAGCAGCCACCTCATACATGCCAACTATCCAGCTTTAAATTCCCTTGTCCCTTGAAGTTTTAGTCCTGTGCTGTGTCCCAATATCTCAGTTTGAAGTGCTGCTACTAATGCTGCCCAGCTCTGCCCTATTGTTGTGTACAGGTCACTCACCTGCAGACCCTGTGTTTACATGTAAATAACCGGCATTGATATGTAAATAGAGGCAGCATTCATATGTAAATAGTGGCACCTGCCAGCATTAATATGTAAATAAAGGTGGCATTCATATGTAGATCATGCCTCCCTGGAGTCATATCCACCATCAGCTATACTAATTGCTGCCCACTGGGGAGCAAAAGGGGCATGCTTGAAAGTCCTGCCTGCATTAAACCCAACAACAGCCTGTTCTGCAAAGGTAAGCAAATTGGTGGGAGGGGGGGGGGGTTGTGTGAAGTGTGCAGAGGTAGGCAGAGAAGGAATTACAGTTTGGGGTGCACAGGTGAGCAAGGAGGGGATTATAGAGGTAAGGAAGTGCAAAGATGAGCAGAGGAAGCAGTTAGAGTTAAGGGGGGGGGGGGGGTTGGAGTGGAGAGGATGGGGGAGGTTTGCGGTGCAGAGGTTAGCAGGGGGTTTTAGGGTGCAAAGGTGTACTGACAGGGTGGATAAAGATGTAGGTCATGTGTAGGGTAGCCCATTCATTTCAATGGGCTGCTCTATGTGCTAGAAATGTGGAAGAAATTCCCTAAACCTTTTTCAACATCACACAGTGCCACAGCACCTTCCAGCAGATGTGTGAGGGTGTCATTAACAATTAATGGTGGCACTGCTGTGTATTTGCTAAAGAGCAGCATGTTTCTGTGGTGTCAGGAAAGCGATTTTGTGTTGTGACGCACACAAATGTGAACACAGGCTAAATGTCTCCACTACATTGGTGGTCAGTGTAAATCTTCTCATTATATTGGTGCTTGGTGTACAATCCTTTCATTCACACTAGTGGACAGTGTGAATGTCCCCCTTACATTAGTGGTCAGTGTAAATCCCTCCTTACATTGGTGGTTACTGTGAATGCTTCTATTACATTAGTGGTCAGTGAAAACCCCTATTACATTGGTGGCCAGTGTTGAAACTCCTCTTTATATTGGTAGTCAATAAAAAAAAATCAGCATTGCCATTGATCACACCCTCCCCTCCCCCCAACACTGCCACTGATCCCAGGGGTTCTAGGATCCCTAGGACTTTTCTGTCTATTGAGGAGTCCACTCACCTCCCCAGTCCATGGTGTGCAGGCAGTGAGGAGATGATGTGCTGTAACCTCTTGCAACCAATCAGTCTACAAGCAGAAGTCATGTGCTGTAACCTCTAGCAACTAATCAGTGAGCCGTAATGTGTGCTGTAACCTCTAGCAACCAGTCAGTAAGTGGTAATGATATGCTGTAACTTCTGGCAACCAATCACAATTGCTGCCTAATCTTATTCAGTAAACTGATTTTGAGTCTAGCTGCTATTTATTGTATGTCTCAGAGCAGGTGGAGAGCAAAATTGCATGGTGGTGGGGGGGGGAGGGGGGCAAGAAAATGTTTGCCTAGGGTCCAATCAATATTCAAGTCGGCCTTGCCTGTTGTACTTCCTGCTGCTCCAGATGTGAGTGCTGGAGATCTCATAGATCACAGCATAGTGGCCATGTTTCCACCTCACTCTCCCGCTGACCATTGGGAAAAGACAGGCTTCATTTTATAAATAGCGAGAATGAAAGGGAGGTGGAGACCCAACTGTAGTGCTGAGGTCTAAGACTCCAAATGTTAACATCTGGAGCAGCCCATACCAATCCCAACACTTATATGAATTGATGTGCATGATAGAAGAAAGCCTGCAGAATGGGGTTTTGCTTCTAAGGCAATGAAATGTTTTGCTGCTCTAAACCTAGTTGTGCTTGAACCCAGAATTGGGTTTTAAAGGAAATATAAAAGAAACACATGGGACACACTCCCAAATGTGATGAAAATGTCTGATTAAATCTAAAATGAATGTTCAGTGGAAGTTAGCTAATGTAGAAATCTTTATGGATAAAAAAAATACATTACAGATTCCACAAAATACAGGGGAGAAATTCATGGAGGGACATTTAGGCTGTGAGCGATAGTCTGGGTGATTTCATATTTCTTCACACTTAATAGGTCAGCACATCTTAAAAAGAGAGCTAAAGGCAGAAAGTGATGCGCAATCTGTCGGCGTTATATAAATCATGTATTATAATAATAATAATAATATAGCCCTGGGTTTTGCTATCTGTTTCCCATTGTGGAGATTCCCCTTCACTTCCGGTCTCATAGCCAAAACAGAAAGCCAGAGGAAATTTCCCCAAAAATAGAAAGTCCCTGGTTGTTATTAGAACTAGTGTCCCCAAGGGAGAAAGATATCTCCTTCATTCTTGTTCTGATGACAACCCCAAATTTGGGATTTTCTTTCACTTTCACTCTCTTTGATAATGGTAAAAACTTTTGCCTTACAATTCAAAAGAGAAGTTTGGCTTTTTTTTTCCAAGAATCATACTTAGGTGGATGCAGCATTGTTTTAATGCTACATCTGTCCCTTGCCGGCTCTAAGACTGAGAGCCGAGCGATCAAAGACCGCTGATCGCGGTCAGAGCTTCATATGCACAGAGCTGGTGACTGTACAGCTTTGGCTGTACTATTCTTTTACACTATAGTGAGTCCAAGTAGGTTCAAGTAACTTAAACCAAGACCAGCATTGTGCAGAGGGCACAGGATTTTACTTGGTACCCTAACTGTGACAACTCACCCATACCCCATGAAGTGGTATTATTACTACTATACAGTATTTATATAGCGCCGACAGTTTGCGCAGCGCTTTAATTAATAGGTATTAATTCCTAGAGTTCCTACAAACATGGAAAGCTTGCTTTAGATTATTTCCACCATAGCCCTTACATATTGAAAAACAGAGGCCACTACACTGGGATTCCGAAGAGACGCGGAAGGATAGTAGGCAACCATCTAGCCCAAGATATGTGTTTCTGGTGGACCTTACCCCCTTTCCTGCCCCTAAAGCTTGTGCGAACTCCAACAATGAACTTCTCTTATTTGCTCACATTTGGTCTGTTTAATCTAACGCTTGTAAGCAATTCGTTTTATTTGTTTAAGAAGGGCAAAAAAAAAAATGTTGATCCTGTCAGAAATTCCAAGTTGTCCTGTGTCCTCTGCACACATCCTGTATCATCTCAAAGAGCCCTCCTAGTTGTGACTACAGACTCATTTGTCTTTATGTTGTAGAAATCTAAGAGAGGGATTGGTTGCGTAATTTAGCAAAAGACCCTGAGCAGGGTTAACCGCACCTCTTTGTATATTGACATTTCTGTCATATTGACAGCTATTTTGTGCATGTACTGCAAGTTTTTTTTTTTGCTCGACACTTTAAATGGAGTACGGCTTTTTTACAGTAAGATTTCTTTAACCATTAGTATACTAGAATACTATACTGGTATATGTGGCTGGTGCTTTATGATGCATAACTAAAGTCAATAAATTTACAATCTGGAGCTTGATCAAACTCCGCATTGACAGTTTTATTCTGTTACTCTCTAGGCAATAAGTTAAAGCTGTCACTGAATTGCGAACGCTATCCAGGATACACTGCAAGCGTGTAGAAATTTCACATTTATCTTTTCTTTTTTCTTTTACATCTATTTCAATGGAACCCTTATAGCCAGATTCATCAGGCTTTGCACAAGGCTCTTGGATACGGCTGAATAGGGCTGCAGGCTGCATTACACACTAAGGCAGTTTGTAGGCAAGATTCTATTTTTTTTTTTTCTTGTCTTGTTAATCACTCAGTATGGCGCTGTCAGGAGTCCATATTATACCCTCTGCAACACGAAAATATTACTGTTGGCTGATATACTAGTAATAAGCCAACACAAAAAGCATTCACTGGCCAATGATAACTTAAAGACGTCCAAGAAGAAACAAAATCCCATAAATATTGGTATCTGTGAAAAGAACATGCAGGAAACACCAGCACGCTTAAAGGAGAAGTATAGCCAAAGCTCGTTTGGCTGAGCTTCTCCTATGGATCACAGGAGTGCAGTTTGTTTTGCATTCCTGTGACTCATTTTCAGTAGAGAGTGGGCTGAAGTCCGCTCTCTGCTGACGTCACAGAATCGGTCCAGGGTCCACATCATCATGACAATGAAGTCTGGATCCGCCAGGTGCCTGGACCAACAAACGGCTCAGCCTCTCAGCGAGACGCTGAGAGCTTGAGAAGGCCGCTCTACCCCCTCCACGGCCCAGTCCTCCAGAGAGAGAGGAAGGGAGCAGAGCAGAGAGCTGTGACTGACAGTCAGTCAGTGGTGTTCGATTGCTCAGTTCTCATTGTAGAGGAGCCGGGGAACAGATGCAGCATTGGACCGATGCTGAATCCACCTAGGTAAGTGTTATACTAGAAAAATACAGAAACCCATACTTCTCTTTTAAAGTGTTACTTAACCCAGGATCCTGCATTCACTATATCTGGTCTCCCACAGTACACAGAACATGGAAATGTAATTATTTTAGTAAATATAAACTGCTAAATACCTTTTCTCATCAGCAGTATATAGCAGTCTTATGACTTCTATTTGTGTCTGGCTGAGCACTGGTTAAAGCTTGTAAGAGGAGTTTTCGTTCTCCTCTGACTGTCCTCTGAGCCTGCATGACCCTGACCCTCTGGCCCTGTGCTGATCACATGAACTCTCCTAAAAAAAAAAAAAGCTCTAGCAATACATACCAAACTGAGCATGTGCAGAGTGCCTCCAAGGTGCTGTATGATCAGGAGATGGATTAGGGACTGTGGAAGAAGGGGAGGATCAGAGAAAACAGGTTCAAACAGCCTGTTTACACAATGTGTATGATTAACCCCTTAGGTTCTACAGTGAGTATAACAAGAGTGTTTTACTGCAAATGCAGATTCTGATTCATGTTTGTTCACTGTATGGAGATCGCTGAATACCTCAAATTTTGCTAGATAATAAACAGCACACAGTGGAAGCCACACTGTCATTCACAGTCAGGACTTAGACATAACTACTCACAGTTGTATAGAATTTCTTGAGCCTCCTCAAATGGTCCAGTGCCTGAACACGTTCGTGATCTGTTGGATGATTCTGTTTCCTCAGATGAACAGGCTGAGTTCTCCATTTGTGATGCTAAAGTCACGTACAGTCTTTCAGCTTTTAACATGAAAATATCATAAAGTAAGTATGAAGTCCTATTCAAATTCCTCTGCTCTCTTTCCAGAAGAATTCGAGGATAAAAGGTCCAGTTGAGGTAGGTAAAATTATATGCATTACATTTACCCATATTGCCCTCAATGCAGGAATCTGGCACGCTTCTCAGCATACCACTCTGCAGTCAACTAGTTGGCATCATCCCCATAGACTTCTGTGGAGCTGACATGTAATTCTGGTGGCCTGCCGAGTGCCACTCTAGGAGCGGTAACAAGATAGCTTCTGATGTTTACACCCGAAGATCTCTGGGATTAGATAATGGAGGTAAGTGTAATGCACATTATTAAACTTCCTTAACCAAAAACCCAAAACCTTTTCTTCCTCGAGTTCCTCTTTTAAGAAAACTTGTCATAGAAAATATGTAAGTATTGCCATTGCTCTTTCCCTTCTAAAGATTAACGGTTGCCTGGCTGTAGTGTTGACCCACCGACTTTAATGTTTACTCACAATGCCACAAGAAGTATGGCTCTCAGGGGTTTTACATTTTACTTTTTTATGCATCATTTTTGGGTGGCTGAGTAAGTACTTAAGCAAGAGACAGCCAGGCAACTAACATTTTCAGAAAGATACCAGTAATGGCAGACTCTGCATTTCTGTTAACAGAGGTGTCCTTGAAAGCAAAACACCAGCCAAAAACAAAGTTTGTAGGACTCATTCACAAATGTGAATAAAAATGCTGATAAAATCTAAAAAAAAAAATAGAACCATTGTAAAATTGAAATTGAAAAGTATAAAGCCAGCATAGCTGTAATTTTTAAATATGAAAGATGGGAATTATGCAAATGTCAGAAACCACAGCTGTCATATGATACAAGACGACGTCCATGGATGTCATCACTTACAGGCTATCAGCAGTAGCCTGGGCGACTTGATATTTGTTCTCCTTTAAGGGGTTTGTCCATGCAAACCATTAGTTTAGTTTCAGGTAGAAACGGACAAAGAGAAACCCCCGCCAATGTTGTAAAGTACACCTGTACTGGATTCAAGTAATATAAACTACAGCCTGCACAAGATTTTACAGCATACCTTTAGTGTGACAATTTGCCTGTGTAAGTGTGCCAACTATTCCTCAAATTCCTATGCAAACTTTCTTTCTATTTATATTACATAGTTAATCTGGTTGAAAAAAGACACAAGTTCATCCAGTTCAACCAACACAGAAATCAAAAAAAAAAAGACACACAAATAGCAAACCTCCATATATACAATTAACATGATCGAATTTGCTCCAGTGGGGGAAAAAAAATTCCTTCCCGATCCTCCAACAGGCAATCAGATATTCCTTGGATCCAGTTATATTCTGTGCATTTAGGAAAAAATCAGGCCTTTTTTAAGCAATCTACAAGGCTGGTCAGAACCAACTCTTGAGGGAGTCTATTCCACATTCTTACAGCTCTTACCATGAAGAAGCCTCTCCATATTTAGAGATTAAATCTCTTTTCCTCCAGACAAAGTGTGGCCCCTCTGTGATGACCTTAAGGTGAATAACTCTACAACAAGTTCACCATAGGGACCACTTATGTCCTTGTATGAATATTGGGGCCTGGCCATTGGTAGCTCATGAAAAGTGCACTCACTGTCTTGTCTGAAGTGATATGTCCATTCTGTTTGCAAAGAGGTACAGGTTTTCAAGGTGCCAAACCCAACATCACAGGCGGGTATTAGGCTGCAATGCCTTCCTAAAATACATTTTTAATGTTCAGGTGACACCAGGACAAGTAATGAGAGGATACAAGTGTCACAAGGCCACCCACCAAAGCAATAAAAAAACCTGAGAGGTTCTAAACTCTTCCCATCCTGTTAACTATGGTTGCTCTCACACTGAGCATGGTTGAACCATGCCAGAGTTTGTTGTCACTCCTCCTCACTCCCCTGCTGGACTGCACTCACACTGACCTATAAGCAAGTGTTCCCGCCCGGGCACACTTACATCATCACTTCTGCCAACCAGACCACAGTATCTGTGCTTGTGTGCTCAGTGATCTATGTTGAGCTCTGAGCTCAGGCACTCATTTGCACTCACAATGAAGCAAACCGTAATGGACCACAAGTGAACCATGCCTGGGACCACCTCTTCCATTGTTAAAACTGCAAGTGTGAGTGCACCCTTCATGTGCTTTTGTTACTTTCTCTTCCCCATCAGAAATGGTAACAAAAGCCTAAACAAGAATCTCCCCAAATGGGACACACAAAGCAATAAAAACCTTACAAATATGTTCCCTTTCTGTACAGGTTTTGGCTGTATTTGGGCTTTAAAGTCTTGCCCTGATCAGTCTGTAATACGTACTTTCTTTAAGTGCAGCCTCCAGGAAGGATGCAGCCTGAGGGATCTCTCCAGACTCGGCCTTAACGAGAAGCTGCGTTTCCAGTTTCACATCACTTCCGCCACATAGGGCTGCAAGTTCTGCAAAAATCTGTAACTTTTCTTCCAAATAGCTGCAGATTTGCTGGTCATGGATGCTGAGGACTTCTACAAGATATGGAGAGAAACAGTTCCACTGTGAGTTCTCCACCCGTCTTTTTTATGTTTGCTTTCACTTTTCATATTTTTCAGATCCTGCTACAGTACCTAATGGAAATGAGACTTTTACATTTTATTAAAGAAACAATGTCACTTACCCATTTGGAGCAAACTGACAGTGCCTCCTGATAGCTCCTCTCTGCCCAAGCAAGGTATACCCCTCTAACAAAGTGGGGCTTTTGGGTATAGAGGAGCATTTGATCTTGCCCATGTGACGTTGCTTGAGCTTAAAAAACAAGTCACCACTAGACAGACATATCCTGATTTTAAGAAGAATTCTACATATGCCTGAGTGTTATAGGTGTAGTCAGGTGCAGGACACTGTGCTGCAGTTCCCAGGGTGTTATACTGATAGTTACTAACAGTTCTGGCTACGGCTGTGCCTCTTTACTGAGTGGGTCTAATGGGAGTGGTTTCATAATTATCAGTCAGGTGTGCAGCTGGAGAGCACTAATGAGGAAATCTACTGGGCGTGCATCCCTTTAGACGTGCACCTATTGAAAGTATCTCTCCAAAAATGACATTTTTGTTTCAGGGGATGCCTTAAATCTGACTTGTATCTTAGGCAGACTTTATGAAAAACAATGAGCCAATCACACAAGCAGGAAATTATGTTTCTGGGGAGTGGTCCGTACACATTCTATGTACAGAACAACTCAAGGTAGCCATATTTCACTCAGGCTGAAAATTACAGAGGCTGCAGATTGAAAAGGAAAGGTCATTTTTAATAACATTCAATTACAATATGATTGGTGTCGCAATTATATGCCCTATATTATTTTTTCTTTATTTGCCATTTTTTTCCCCATGAAAATGGAGTAACCCTTTAAGTCAAAGGTGAATACTATCACCAGAATGAACAATAACCCTAAAGGCAGTACTGATAACTAATGCCCCACTGTCAGTGTTTTTTGCTTTTTAAACTCTCCATACACAGACATCATTCACTGTCATATGCATTCTTGGAGAGGAGGTGAGATGGTAAAGCACTGGACCCAGCGTAAGTATAGGTAAGAGTTTGAACCTCACTGGTGAGCCCTATTTACTCACCTTGATACTGCTGAGCTTTGGCTGCTCGTGCATCTGCAGCACGTCGGTCTTCATCAGATTCACTGGTTTTACCTTCATGTTCTTCTGGACAGCTTTGGAAATAAAACATGGAGGAAAAATAAAGACCTGCACTTTAAAATAAGTATATATTTCGAAAATAAATCAATGAAGTTTATGGTAATAACATTATATAGGTTTTTGTATAATTAATTGTTCTGTTATTTGCCATTTTAAGATAAAGGACGCTCAGAAAATGTGTTTGCTATGAGGAAGAGTAGTAAGTGGAAATTAATGTAAACTGCACAACAGATGATTATCTTACAAAGTGTTACTAAACCCAGTAATATGAAAATATTTTAATATTTTTTATTAATCTGCCCCCCCCCCCCCCCACAGTGCCAACAGCTTATAAATCTTTTTTACATTAAAATACTTCCACTATATACCTTTTTGGCTGATCTGTATACCATGGTCATGTAATAAACTGCAGGGTCTGTCCAAAGCTGTGTGTTCAGGTAGGAGGAGATTTGCACGATAGCCTGTATACACGCCCACATGTGTGATGTCAATATCATGTGACCTGGCTAGCTCTGAGGACAAGGAATTGTTCTCTCCAGCAATAGAGACCAAACTGAGCATGTGCAGGAGGACTACACTGACTGTATTATCTGATCTTGCTGAGAGAGACAGTGCCGGAGGGAAGTATCTGTCCATACAGGATCAAAGAACCTTTTTACACAATGCAGAGGATTAACCCCTTAATTTCCACAGTGAATATAACAAGCATGCTATTCAGACATATTGTGGGTTTAGTAACACTTTAAATAATAATTCTATGTCTGTAGTTACATAAAAATCACACGGTCTACATGGATCTTTCAAATCTGGACACAAATCAATTACTTCACACTGTTTTGTAGTGTGCTTCTGTGGGATTGCTGAATATGTAATCAGCAGGCTGTAGGAAAATGCATTCCACACTATACAACATTCATCTCATCATCTTTAGCTTTGATAAGCATTGGAAACTTCCACATATTACCAATGTGTGTGATTTACCAATTTAGCTCTCCTACTTGTAAACCCCTTCTAGACTACAGCAATTTTACATTTCTGCTATCTTTATTTAGCAACAATTTGCTCATAACTTAAAGAAAACTAAGCTAAGTGTGCAATAATGTGTAGGTATGCTGTACATGTTTAGTAATGGGGTATATGGTGCAATAAGTGGTTATGAAGTCCACTTGGAGCATTCAGGGTAACTTTCCGCTGATTACAATGCACCAGATGCAGCACTTCTGAAGAGAATGAAGTATCTCTAGGTAAACAGATAAGAACAGCAGTGCGCAATCTGAGTGTACCATTTTAACAGATTTATTGTGGTGAAAAGACAAATGGCAACTCATTATGACAATTAAAATCAGGCTCATCACATAGTAAGGGATTCTGATGGACAACAGGGAACCTCAGCCCAATAGGAGTACTGGGAGGATGGATACACCTGTAAGACCAAGAGAACACACCAGGGGGCACCAAAGTAAGTGCAGCATTAATAGTTCTGAGAAATACTTGTAAATTAGTAACTCTCATAGGAAGAGATGGCACTTTTTATATGTAATCTGTGAGTGGTCACCCTTGCAACTGGAATGGGGAGCCTCTTCCTACAACTTCCAGCCTGGAAAGTCTGGACGTCAGAATGGCGAGAGAGCTTCTTGTGGGATGCAGAGCTCTGCCCCCCAGCATCCAGATGACATCAATTCCGGTTGGTTCTGCATCCCACAAGAAGCTCTCCGCCATCTTGTTGTTTTCCACTTTCTCATCTAAGCTCTCATCCAGCCAGAAGTCCAGACTTTCCAGGCTGGAAGTTGTAGGAAGAGGCTCCCCATCTCAGTTGCATGAGCCAACCACTCATGGATTACATACAAAAATTGCCATCTCTCCTTCCCACGTGAGTTACTAATTTACAAGTATTTCTCAGTACTATTAATGCTGCACTTACTTTGGTGCCCCCTGGTGTGTTCTCTTGGTCCTGCAGGTGTATCCATCCACCCAGTACTCCTATTGGTCTGAGGTTCCCTGTTGTTGTAAGACTGTCCCATCAGAAGCCCATACTATGTGATGAGCCTGATTTAACTGTCACAATGTGAGTTGCCATTTGTCTTTTCACCACAATAAATCTGTTAAAAATACTACACTCAGATTGTGCACCGCTATTCTTATCGGTTTGCCATTATGCACATTATGGCAAAAGCTCCAGGAAGGCTGAAATCTTGTTGCTTCCACTTGTGGAGAACCATACACACACACAATCAAGTAAAGGCACTTTTCTTTTTCAAATTCACGCATCTTTTTTAATGTGACACTGCAAAAATGAACAAATGATTAAAAATTATAAGAGTTTAAATATCATTGATTAAAAATAAAGAAAAAATCATCAGAAAAGTAATAGCTAAGGGAAGATTGCATTAAAGAGAAACTTTAGGCCCTGTTTAGCCTGTCAGCGCTATTTGCTTTATTATGAATCATGCACGGATGGGAGATTTCCTGCACAAACATGTTTTGGAACTTCCGTAGCCACCACGTTTTGTGCAATGGAAAGACGGCACGGATGTGCGGACAGGCCGCATGTGCACAGATGTGCCACAGGGCTCTGTCAGGGCCAGAAGCCTTGTGGCACATCTGCACACTGAGCATTTTAGCACTGGGGTGGGGGACTGCAAATGCCATTCCTTGCAGAACATGAAATCTAAATCTAAAAAAAAAAAAAAAAGAATTCATACATTAATATCCGTGGGCAGGCCAAAATCAAAGTTACTTTAGGGTGGTTAAGAGCCCTTTACATGATATAATGTGTAATGTTCACTAGTTATTTAACCAATGTGTATTCGCATACAAGACAATCTTGCAAAAAATGATCTCCAAAAGGAAACTGATATTTTGTTCTGAAGGTGATGGTGTCAAGCTGCACCTTTAGCAATCTCTTTTCATTGCTGCTGCCTGACAGTTTTATGCAATGTGCCCACTGACTTCATTTACAAGAAGACACATCAACATTGACATTTTTGTGTTGATCTCTATGTAACTCCACGTTAACTACAGATATTCTGTAAAGTGTAATCTTTACCCCCATTACATTTCATCCACAACATATTGCTCAGATAAAAGAGGTCTTATCTCATTTTCAGGACTATACTGTTAAGACCAATTTGGAAAAGTTAAAGAAAAAAATATATCACTGGGAAAAATATGTTTAATGTCTAAGTCATGTAGTAGCCTATGAAGCTTGAATGATACTATTACCTCTGCACAGCTTCCTGTATCTGTCTCATCCATGTGTTTCGTTCTTCTTTGGAATTTGTGTGAATTTCATACATTTCCGGTCCAGCCGATGATGCACTTATCAGAAACATCCCTCGCTCCTCATTGGCTACTTCCCTCACAATGAGTTTTTGCAGAGAAATTACTGGAGATTTCTGATCCTTTATAAAAAAAAAACACATATAGAACTCACACTTAATAGGCCTTATAAATTGTAGACAAAAGTGACAGTTCTAAGGAATGTCTGACATTTACAGCTCAGCCATAGACACCAGTCTGAAAATACCCTTAACCCAAAAAACAATACTGAGTCTGATTCAGCAAGTAGTGAATCAATGAGGATAGATGGACACAAATGCACTCAAGCCTGGTACACATGGGCCAAATATTGACCGGTTCGACAGAAAACAGCCGACATTCGGCCCATGTGTACACCAGCCTGTCCAACAGAAGCTGGCTTCAGTCAAACAGGCATGCTGGAAAACCAGCATCCAATCAACACTGCCAGCTAATCGCTGCAAGCACTGACAGGTGTGTTCTGGGGAACAGTCCCCCTGTCAGAACACGATAGCTCAGCAGGGAGATCGCTGTACTAACATCAGACAGTTAGTACAGCGAGCTCCTCTTGAACTCGTGAGTTTTTTTTTCATTCAGTCCACTGGGTGGAACGAAATAAAACAGATAGTGTGTATTAGGCATAAGGCTGGCCATACATTATGCAATTTTTTTCCTTCAACTATAACCTGAAGGTAAGATTATAGTTCCCGCTACACTATTGTTTTCTGACAGCAGGTGTTTTCCCCACCGTCAGAATATAATGATCCAGCCAGCAACAGTGATCATATGAAAAAAGCCTGACAGACTGGTTGTACTGAAGTTGATTAATAGATCGACTTCAGTACAACCAGCCTGCCCATAGGTTAATGGAAATTTGTCAGGTTCCTGAATTTCGATACGTCTATGGCCGGCTTAAGTTGAACCTTAAACCTAGTACACACTATCAGGTTTTTTTTTCGTTCAACCCAGCAAGTTTAACGAAAAAAAAAAAAAACTGGCAGCTGAGGTCGGAGCCGCTGTACTAACTATTCAGCATTAGTGCAGCGATCTCCCCCACTGAGCTATTGTGTTCTGACAGAACATATGATTTACTGGTACAGGTTACAAAAGTTCCTATGTCAAGAGGTACTGGAGTTAAGTGACCTACACCTGCTGGACTCTTTTGAACATGCCATAAAATTCTTTGCTCCAGTGGTTCATTAGGAGACATATTCTTCCACCTGTGAGTACACTGGCCCCCAACGTATTTGAAATATAGCATTAACATGACTAGTTCCTGATAGTTATACCCAAATAAATGCTAATGAACTCAGCTGGAGCAAGCAGTAAGGTGATGTTTTCAGAACAATTGAACACAAAAAAAGGGAAACTAACAGAGGTTCTGCTTGGCTATTAACCCGGGAAAAATGCTGCACTGGATTCCCAGATCTGGAGTTCTGACATGACACTATACAATAAGACAATCCACGTTGAAAGGAAAATACTTTCCCCATAGTGGCCTCTGCAATGTAAGAAGAGTGCAGGGTCTTTGTACCAAATATAGGTTGATACTGGAAGACGCTGTGGCGTGATGACTGTTGAACTGACAAACTACCAGCAACTTATTGATCAAAGATTTATCTGAGGGTGAGACTAGGTCTGCCATGCACAGAGCGAATTTCTTTCCTGCAGAAATTTACTAGATTCCCTCATCAACACAGACAGTGCTAATAGGAGAATTCCTCCTACTGGGCCATTGTCTTCTCCCGGTGGGGGGGGGGGGGTGATATTTCAATTTTTTTTTTTACATTTATTACTGCATACTTGATTTGAAAGCAACTCTATTTTTACTATTCCTAATATTTTTTTTAGCAGATTTGCAGGTTTACCTTCAAATGAATATGTCAGACAGCAGTCAGCACCTATGCAGCACTGCGCTGACAATACAATCATGGGACTAGTAAATAAGCCACCTAGACAGTCTGAGATTTCACTGAAAGTCTACAGAGAGAACTCCACTCTTGCAATGGCATGAGAGGGGCAATAAACCACAATGACTGTCCTGCAGCATTTGCATTTATGCAGTAAACCCTTAGTAAGTTTCTGCATTTCTGGATGAATGGCTCCTATGCTTCAACTGAATCACAATGCTAGACAAACATAATCCGCATAAAACTAATAACATTAACCAAAACATTTTTTCTTTCAGGTCTTTACTGAAACATTTTCCTGGCCAGTGGTCATTGATGTCTATATATATAGCGACAATATGCGAGGCGAAGTGGTAGACAGACACTACCTGTCACCTGGTATGCGTTCATATGGACTGGATTAAAACAGAGTCCGGTCCGGATTTTACCAGCCACTATGGCAGGGCTGGTTCCGGTCCAGAGTTTGTGGTCCACTGGAGTCCACCAGCAGGTGGCCTAAATTACCAGGAAGAGAACACACTCTAGCTCTGGCCTGAACCTCAGAGAGGGTTCTGAGGGAGCTCTTTGCCTGTTCTCTGTTGGGACAAGGTTTGCATGTTGGCTGATGTTCTGTGGGTGTCGGGGGCCAACCACACACTGTATAGTGAGGGAACTATACTATCTAGTTTAGCGCCAGACGGCAAGGACTTATTTTTATGTTTTGTTTTGTTTTTACCAGCAAATCTTTTATCGATAAACCTTGCAAGCCACCAGATTTTAAGGAAAGTTGCCTGCACGCTGACTATTTTTCCTCCGGAAAGCTGATCCTCACGAGCTAATCTCCGACACATGGTGGAGGATGCTGGCACCTTTCCAATATGGAGGAGACATTGAAGGCCTTCCTACAGACGACTGCCGCCTAGCGGGAGACCAACCTCCAGGTCGCACAAGCCGCTGCAGCGCAGGAGGAAAGTCGCCAAGTTGCGGCAGCACAGTGGGAGGAAAGTCGCCAAGCTACTGCAGCAGATGAACCAACAGTTTGCAGAGACCCTGCTGGAAAAAAAAAGAATGGGATCGCACCTCTGGTGACAGTGGAACCAAAATTGGTACGTGCCTCTCCACATGCAGAAGATGACACCTGCGGATGACGTGGAGGCGTATATCATGAATTTTGAAAGAGTCGCTCTTCGCGAAGGACGGCCAAAAGAACAGCAGAATGGACTTTTAGCCCCATTCTTGACTGGTGAATCCCAAAAAGCCTACTTTGATCTGGAACCAGATAAGACCCAGGACTATGAGACCCTAAGGCAGAGATACTCGCACACCTAGGGGTCACCATGGCAGTCTGGGCCCAATGGGTGCATCGGTGGACCTACTGCACCGACATGCCACCCCACTTGCAGATGTTCGACCTGGTCCACCTCATCAGGAAGTGGCTACAGCCGAAGACTCTGCCAGGGCCCCAGATTGTGGAGTGCGTGGTCATGGACCACTATCTACGTGCGCTCCCTGCTGCTTTGAGGAAATGGGTCAGTCATGGGGACCCCAAAACCGCGAAACAACTTGTGGACCCCGTGGATAGATACACTGCTGCAGTGCTGAGGACTTGTTGCACCCATCTGTGCCCCACTCCAATGTGAGGGCGTGAGGAGATTGAATAAGACGGACATGGCTAAAGAGACTATGGGCTTTAGACTTGGAGACTGGCCAAAGAAGCCAGGAAGATAGCTCCCGGCTAATGACCCAGACAATGTCTCTGACCCTGACAGTGAGAGTGAATGTACAGAGCAACTACGGAATGTCATTCTCCTTAGAGCCAGAGAAAACGTGAAGGTGATGGATGGTGAGCCTGTGGAACCTAATTGGGGGGTGTCTTTGTCCTACATGGCTCTTAAAAAGAATTTTTTGTATCAGGTAGTGAAACGCGGGGAGGACGAGGTGGAACAGCTAGTGGTTCCCAAACCCTTTCGCAGGATGGTGCTAGGTCTAGGACATGTAATGGAGGGACATATGGGTATGGATAAGACCAGGGAGAGAATAACCCAGATATTCTTCTGGCCCGGGTTGCATGCAGATGTCAGAGAGAATTGTGAACCATACCCTGAGTGTCAGATGACAGCCCCGTCACCCCATTTTCGTAGTCCCCTTGTCCAACTTCCCATAATTGAAGTGCCATTTGAGCAAATTGGCATGGATCTCGTGGGACCAGTAGTAAAATCTGTACATCCTGGTGATCCTGGACTATGTGACCCGCTATCCTGAAGCCATACCCTTGTGGAACACCTCTGCTAAGACTATCGCCAAGGAGCTGGTTCAGGTGTTTAGTCGGTGGGGATCCCTAAAGGGGTTTTACTGGATCAGCGCACCCAGTTTATGTCCCGTGTAACCAAGGAATTGTGCCACCCCAAAACGGATGAACTTGTGGAGAGGGTTAATAAAATGCTCAAAAGCATGTTGAAAAAGGTAGTGGAAAAAGACGGGAGAAATTGGGATATGTTGCTGCCGTATCTCATATTTGCCATACGAGAGGTTCCTCAGGCGTCTACGGGGTATTCCCCCTTTGAACTTTGAGATTAGGGAAAGAATAGGGGAAGTGAACTGCAAAAGCTTAACAGCCAGGGAAAAGGAAACCAGAGCAAATTTACCATGTGAATCTCTTAAAACCATGGAAAGACAGAGAGACTTTAGTGGCAGTGCCCACTCCTCAAGAGGACAGGCTATCCATGACCCCGGATGTCCCCATAACTGAGTCCTTGTCACTGACACAACAAAATGAAGTTAAGGAATTTATCTCTCCCCTACCCGGACTGACCACTGTACTACAGCATGACATAATCACGGAACCAGGGGTCCGTGTAAAACCCTAACGAATACCTGAGGCTAGACGGGAGAAGGTGGCGAAAGAAATTAGAACCATGTTGGAGTTAGACATGATAGAGGAGTCCCACAGCGCCTGGTCGAGACCTATAGTGCTGGTCCCAAAGCCCGATGGCACTATCAGGTTCTGTAACGATTTCAGAAAACTGAATAACGTGTAAGTTTGACGCATACCCGATGACGCGGGTTGACGAACTTGTTGGGAGGTGCCCGATACATAACAACCCTAGACCTAACTAAGAACTACTGGCAGATCCACTTAACGGAGTCAGCAAAGGAAAAAATGGTCTTTTCTACCCCAAAGGGGTCCTCCCAGTACAAGCGAATGCCGTTTGGTCTGCATCCTTCCAGAGAATGATGGATAAAACCTTGAGGCCGCATAATCCCTATGCTGCTGCCTATTTGGATGATGTGGTCATCCACAGTCCAGATTGGGAATTGCACCTGCCCTGGGTACAAGGAGTTTTAGATTCTCTTAGGGTAGCAGGTTTAACACTAACCCAAAAAAGTGTGCCATAGGCCTGGAGGAGGCCAAATACCTTGGGTATGTTATTGGATCGAGGCCATTCAAAAGTAGCTGCAATCGGTGAAAAAAAAACAGGTTTGTGCCTTCCTGGAGATTACAGGGTATTACAGACTGTTCATTCCCAACTTTGCCACCATTGCCACCCCTCTGACCAATCTGATGAAGGGTAGAGGGTTGGGCATGGTTAAGTGGAATCCTGAAGCCGATTAGGCATTCCAGAAGTTGAAGCATGCCCTTTGTGTACAACCGGTGCTCATGACCCCGGACTTCACAAAAGAGTTTTTTGTTCAAACTGACACCTCTGAGGTGGGACTAGGTGCTGTTCTGTCCCAGATCAGAGACGATGAGGAGCACCCGGTTGTCTACTTATGCAGGAAGCTTAATAGGCATGAAAGGAATTATGCCATTGTGGAGGAGTGCCTGGCTATCATGTGGGCCTTAGAGGCACTGAAGTGCTACCTTTTAGGAAGGTTGTTTAGGCTAGTCACCGACCATGCCCTCCTGAAGTGGATGTGTGACAACAGGAAAAAAAATAGTGGGGTGATTAGGTGGTTCCTGGCCCTACAGCCATTTAAGTTCACAGTGGAACACCGGGCAGGAAGACTCCAGAACAATGCGGATGCTCTCTCCCGGGTCCACTGTATGGTGGGGACAGTTGCTCAGCCGCAGGGGCTTGAGCAGAGGGGGTGGATATGTGACAATATGAGAGGCAAAGTGGTAGACGGATGCTACCTGTCACCTCACATGCATTCATATGGACTGGATTAAACAGAGTCCAGTCCAGATTTCACTAGCCACCATGGCAGGGCTGGTTCCAGTCTGGAGTTTGTGGTCAACTGGAGTCCACCAGCAGGTGGCTTAAATTACCAGGAAGAGAACACACTCTTGCTCTGGCCTGAACCTCAGAGAGGGATCTGAGGGAGCTCTGTCCATTGGGACTTTAAAAGATGAGGCTTGTATTTTTGCTGATGTTTTGTGGGTGTCGGGACCAGCCCCACACCGTATAGGGAGGAAACTATACTGTATAGTTTAGCGCCGGATGGCAAGGATTTATTATTATTATGTTTTGTTTAGTTTTACCTGCAAAGCTTTTATCAATAAACCTGGCAATCCGCCAGATTTTAAGGAAAGTTGCCTGACTATTTTTCCTCCGGAAAGCTGATCCCCACTAGCTAATCTTCCATAATATTTTATATATATATATATATATATATATATATATATATATATATATATGTGTTACTGGCATCTACAACTTTAATTTGGTACATGGTTTTATTAAAAATTAAATATTAAATACCCTGCTCTGCTTTTTTTCTAAAACATATTCTATTTTTAAACTAGGTTATTTTTAACAATACAACTGTATCTTACAGTTACAGTATTAAATAGAGGCCACTACAGCAGCTTGAAGGTAACAGTGTTCATCTTTAGGCTGAAGGCTTTCATTTTTATTGATAAAGCCTCCAGCTGAGTTAGAGCTGACATAGTGATCATATAACATTGGGAAGCACTCTGGTTCCAGATCACCAATAAGGACCCCAGCTCTCAATGATAGTTGGGGTGGAGAAACAGCAGCCGTGCAGAGTGTCGGCTCTTGGCTCTAAAGGAGAGGCCATTTATTAGAACATTCCAAGCAACTTAATAAATTGTGGGCAGGAAGATGTTAAATGTTTATAATTTCGACTGGAAATATTATGTGTACTTTTAGTTTAGTAATTTATGCATTTAGTAACTGGTATAATTCTCTTTACCAGCTGTAGCTTCCATCAAAAATTTCCTTTAGCTGCTAATCAGACTGATGAGAGCTGCTCGAAAGAATTTTACATTGTTCTTTACACAACTGTACCAATAAACTGATAATTCTCAGATCCTTTGCATTCCTCAGATGCATGGCACAAAATCTCAGATAGGTAGAAGACTGGATTTGGCTTTGAAAAACAAACAGTCCTGTTTAAAGCAGAGGTCTCCAAACTTTGCAAACAAAGGATCAGTTTACTATCCTTCAGACCTTAAGGTGGCCAAACCGTGGTCTTCAGGAGCAGAAAATGTTCCGACATCAATGGGAGTACACAATGCCCCATGGTGTCAGCAAATTGTGCCCCATCGTTGGTGTCACTGGGAGGAATTGTGCCCTATTGTTGGTGTCATTGGTAGCAATTGTGCCCTATTGTCTGTCATTGGGAGGAATTGTGACCCATTTTTGGTGTCAGTGGATGAAATATTGCCCCAAGGGCCGGGTAAAAGCAAGCAAAGGTCCGCATCTGGCCCCTGGACCGCAGTTTGGAGACCACTGGTTTAAAACATAACTCATTCGATTCCAAACAGCTAAATAGAAAATCTAGGAAATCAAATTGGACCCAATACAATTAGAGTGTATTTAAAATTAAAACATTTTAATTAGTTTTGAATAGAGTAGAAAAGGGTTAGAATTCCTGCCATTTTTATTATATTGGTCTCTGCCGACAAGATTTATGCTATTTGTATTGGTGGCCCTTGTTACCAAGATAATGATGGGAAATCTAATGTTTTAGGGCTGTCACTGAAACACACGTTAAAGTTAAACCTTCCAATAGGGACACCTAATTCCAGCAACAACTGTAAGAGGTGGTTTCTATTTATTTTCTGTTGTGTTCCAGGACAGGAAGCTTGTGGAAATCTTGGCAACCTGCCACAGATAGCAAAAAAGAAAACTGATAGGGATGCTAACTATTGTTCACTGTAATCAAAAATAAAAAAAAATAGCTTTAGCTATACTTCAATGTCTTCCTGTTTAAAGTAAAGCTTGGTACACACGGATTGAAATTCAGCTGTTTCAGCAGGGGCCGGCCTCATTTCGATCTGCGTGTAGCCCTCTCTTTAACAGAAGCGGATTGTTAGAACAACTTCTGTCAGTCCTGCTGGAAAACCTTGTTCAATCAGCGGCTTGCAGCCAATCGGACACATCGCTGATCAGTGTAATCCGACAGCAGGGGGCCCGTTTGTGAATACAATAGCACACTGGGGAAGATTCCAGCATCCACCTCATTTGTTTGGATGCAGGAAGCCCACTGGTTGAACAAAGAGTGTGTACTGAATGGTTCATGCACAGTGCCACTCCTAGTTTTTGGGGCTTTAGGCATTCTTTGCCAAAGCCCCTGATCTCACCTCAATAAAAACTAAAAGGCTTTTGGGGGAGTTTAGGAGCAGCAGCGTTTAAAGGCAGTCAAAGTTCATTCTCCTGTACACAGATAATCGCATTCACAGTGGCTAAGGAGTTAGCACTTCCACCTAACAGCACCAGGGTCATTTGTTTGAATCCCAACCACGACACTACTTGCCTGGAGTTTGTATGTTCTCCCTGTGCCTGTGTGGGTTTCCACTCCAAAGACATGCTGGTAGGTTAATTGTCTCCTGTCTAAATTGGCCCTAATATGTGTATGAATGAATGTGAGTTAGGGGCCTTAGGTTGTAAGGTCCTTGAGGATAGGGACTGATGTGAATGTACAATATTCATGTAAAGTGCTGCGTAAATTGACTGCGCTATATAAGAATCTGTAAAAATCAATAATAATTCAGGAGAGGAGCTTTTGGGCATAAAAAACGGCAAACGCGTCTAAGTGCATTTGGAGCTTGAGCGTTTATTAATTTCAATGGCCAGAATCAATTGCAATTCTGGCCAAGGAAATAAATGCCTAAACACGTTTGAAAAACTGCAGCTTGGGTGCATTTTTTATTCTGATTTCTACTATTAGGGAAAACACTGTTTACAATAAACCAGTGTGCATAAGGCCTAAAAGTGTTGAGCAGTCAGTGAATGTAAGAACAGGTATATGACACATCTGGAGGCAGATGTATCTACTGTAAAAATGTCTCTAAACCCACATCATAAAAACCTATTAATAAATTGTGTATTACATGCTGTACATACTCACTCTGTCGTTGTGTCCATGTCCCCAATTCAGGGATTTTGCAGCTGTGGTGGCAACTCTGCACATGCTCAGTTTTCAGTGCGTTTCTATGCTGAGCATTTCCTCCCTATCCTATCTGAGCAGCCCATGTGACTATAGAGTCACACATGTGGGTGTATACACAGTGCAAAATGACAGCCCAATCCATCCCTCCTCCTCCATGTCCGCTAACCAGCTAAACACAGTGGAGATGGGATATTACCTGTAGATTAATGGTGGCTTCATCTCCCTCTTACAGGCTGGAGGGGCATGACACAGCCTGTGACTGGCAGAAATCCACCCACCCCATGTTATTTCCACAAAATAGTAAAGATTTAATTTCAAATACAGGTATATGTTTGTATGACAACTTAAAACAGTTTACTGATAATAATGATTTACTTTTACGCTGTATTCCAAAGGTTGTTTTTTAATTTTGAACATGTGAAAAGTAGCAAAGGACTAGAAGTTTCTCTTGCTTATGTTTCCCAGGCTGGGAAAGAGCTGGGTCATGTGACAGCTGTATATCGATTAGGAAAAAAGGTACTTAAGATTTTTTTAATTAAAATAATTACAGTGCCCACATCCACATACAGAAAGAGAAGGAACAATGTATATTAAACATTGTGCGTTTAGTATCACTTTAAGGTGGCAGGCAAGATTTAGGATGCTTTTCTATCCAGGATGCTCTCCCACACCCTTCTTTAATATCTAAACTGGCAGAGTGGCAGAGAATTCAGAAAAACAAAACTTAAGTATTTACAGAAAAGAAAGACTGTCAACACGGTGCTAAACAAACCATACTGGGCTGCTACTTAAAACTGTTTATGAAAAGTATTCATTGCATTTTCCCTTTGCAAAGAAATCCTAAAACCTGATTAAATAGGAGACAAAATTCTTAGAGTCAGCAAGTCTGGAATTACAGAACCTTTTTTTCACTAAATTATTCGCTCACTACTTTTTTCAATCTCGGTTATTCAGTTCTCCAAATAACCGTTGACGTTCGTGAGAAGACAAAGGTCTGAACGACTGAGATTCTTAAAACAGAGGATAAATTAGTCCAAAATCCTAAAGAAACGTTTCCCTTTTACGTTACTTATGAAAAGTATTTGTCAAAATTCATCGTCGGGTCATACCAAACAAATCGTGGCACAACTGTCAGAAAGAAAAGACATTTATGAATTCAAAACAAAAAGACTTAAGAGACGGTGAGACGGTCAAATCTATAATTTCTTCCCACACCCTCTCGTAGGACCTATCTTTTCGTAGGATTTAGAACGGACGGTGGAATTTCACTATGATTTGCGTGTTACAAATTATATGTAACAAGGAAGAGAAAGACATGACAGAGAATA
>BLSH010511776.1:455673-475607 GCA_018402905.1 Glandirana rugosa | reverse complement strand
TTGTTTTTTTATATATATATATATATATATATATATATATATATATATATTTTTTTTTTTTTTTTTGGATTTGTATTTTAGCAAAAAGTAAGAAATATTGTTTTTTTTTTTTTCAAAATTTTTTGTTTATAGCGGTGGAAGTGACACAAAGGTGATCAAATACCACCAAAAGAAAGCTCTATTTGTGGGAAAAAAGGATGCACATTTTGTTTGGGTGCAACGTCGCATGACCGCGCAATTGTCAGTTAAAGTGCCGCAGTGCCGAATCACAAAAAGTGCTCTGGTCCTAACATGGGAAATCCTTTCAGGGGTGAAGTGGTTAGGCTGGCCAACTGCATCAAAGTAATCCCTCTCTGGCCAGTCCCTACTCTGCTCTGCAAAATGCCAACGCTCTGGATGATATAGGGGTTTATTTATTAAAGCTAGAGAGGGCAAAATTAGTCACAATTCTGCAGAGAAACCAATCAGCTTCCAGGTTTTATTGCTAAAGCTTAATTATACAAGCTGAGGTTAGAAGCTGATTGGTTTCTCTGCAGAATTGTGACTAATTTTGCCCTCTCTAGCTTTAGTAAATAGACCACATAGTGTCACTATGGGGAAGATAGACACAAGCTATAGAAGAGGTACAAGGTTCAGGTCTGATCACTACAGTAAGCTGTCACATACATGACAGCTTCTCAGCACAGGTATGGCCCACTCTCAGTACTGGAGTACCTCTGTATGCCAGTTAAGAGTTGGTCTTCATTACTGTCAGTTTCCGAATCTATGAATGGCGCTAATTCTTTAGGAATCTGTCACCGCCACACTGCCATAGCGACACATTCTTAAACTGGCGCTAGCTAGAACTACCTGAATTTGTCACCCGTGTTGATAATGTTACCGAAAGTGGAGCAAATGCTTGCCTGAATTAGGTACAGGTAGTTCTAAAGGAAAGTACTACCAGAAAATTGTAGTAAGTGCTTTATTGAATTTCTCTGGGGGTATTAACACACCATCACTTGTAACACACTAAAATATGTTTATTCGACAGGTAATTATGAAGTGGAACAAAAGGAAAAAAAAAAAAAAAACATTGGCCAATCCAATCATATACAGTATATTATAATGTGTAAGGTCTACTTTCTCTTTGCCACTGGAGGATTCTCTTTCACTTCACTCATCCTGTGCACATACTGCCCTCTAATACCATCTGCACTTGTCACCTGCAAATTCCTCCCATTGTCATACCTTCTGCATCCCTCCCCTACACAAACTACCCACTGCCACATCCTGCGCACTTCTCTTCTGTCCATTTTTGCCCCCTAAGAAATTTATCTATCATTTTTTTGTAATATCCCCAACATTGCCGATTCTGCAATAGCCACACTTTTGCTAGTATATATAAAATAACAGCAAAAAAAAGGATACGTGGCTCACAGAATGATTCCCTGTTTTATTGTCTGTTTAATTTTGTTTCTTTTTCATTTCCTGCAATTTTTAAATTTGCTCAGAGTTTATTATCAATTTTACAAGTGTTTAATATTTTAATACATCAGTGTCACAGACCTCTCCATGGTCGGCACAGGCACACTCCTGGACAAGGGATGCGATGACTGAGCAGTATCCTTCTTTCCAGAAGAAAAGCCAACAGATACAGAAGTTGCTGGAGGCATTGCTGAAGGAACCGGCTGAGGAATGTCCTTGAATGAGGAATCTGATAACAGAAGAAACAATATCATCATAAATAACCCTAAAATTCTAAAAGCCGTGAATGTATTTGCATTCTCTGAGCATGCATGCTGGGATATGGCTTGCACATCAATCGAATTCTGTATTTTGATAAAGATTTATGAATATTAAAGTGGACCTTTGATCTCAATGGCAAGGTCCACTTGCTGAGAGTGCCCCTCTTTTCTCCCTAAAACTTTGCATAAAAAGTACCAGTGGGGGAAAATTAGTTAGATAATAAACTCACCTTTCTCTGACTTCCGTTGTACAGAGGGTGACATCATTCTCCTGCTAACAAGATCCCTGATCTTGGGCTCCCTGATCCTTGGGCTACTCTATTCTCCACCTCTTCTCTTACATAGCGGTCCCTCGGGCATGAGATATACATACTTACGGTTCATTGATCCAAGCTGGACCAATAAAGTGTGCAATTAAGACCATACCTGGAGATCAGCTTTAAAGAAAATTTAGGCTTTTGAGAAAAACTGTCCACATAATTCTGACCCTACTATATAGCAACACAGTGGGGTATTTTCCTTGCTCAACAGACTGCAATATGACTCTGAACCAATCAAAATAGGAACAAAAATAAGTATGAAGGGTAAAATTAAAATTGTACCTACTTGAAATGACTGCTGGTTTGTATTTTGTATTGTACCGGTCCTGAAATTTCTGTTAGAAGGAAAGAAAGAAAAAATAAATGGTGCAATAATTTGGCTGATGACATAATAAAAAGGCAAGAGCAGGGTTGATGCCATATCATATAATTTGTTTAATCTAATGGCTGATACATTACAAATGTCAGGTTTAAAAAAAAAATGTTCTAATAAAAACTGCATGATTGATGAGTTTGTGATCTACAAATATTTGTATATGCAAACTCAATTGATTTTGTGCTTCGTATTGTCAGAATGAAACATAAGTCCTGAACCAGAGATGAAAAGGTGCCACACCATGCTAACCCCATGGAGTCTTTTGAAGGCTTGGCACAACTGGAATGCGTCTCCTGAGCCGGATGTAGCAATACATGCTATCGGATCCTAAACAGTGGCATTCCTTCTTGTTTAACTCCTTAGTTGAGTAAGTAACCTGGAACAAGCATATAGCCTGTGAAATCTGAAAGTCAGAACTTTCATGCTGCATGCTGGTTCCAGGTCAGTGACTCACCAAGAAGGTGACAGTCAAAAGCGATGGCAGCTTTCAGATTTTCCTTCTATGTGGATTCACATCAACCATTTCAGCATATTGAGATGTAACAGCATAGGTGTGCGCAGCCTATTGCATTAGAGTGTGCACCACAAAAGCACAAACAAACATGAGCATGTGTATATATGTCAGAAGGGCAGAAGACGGTGCCAGTAGGGCAGAGATCTGTGTCAGTAGTTTATTTTTATTTTATTAATTTTTTTACAATTTTTTTTTTATTATTTTTTTACAATATTATATATTTTTTTTACTATTTTTTTTTTTAGGAGCCCTGCTGGGGGGCTTTGTTGAAATATCAAGGGTCTAAACAGACCCCTGATATCTCACTTTTGAGACAGAGAAAGAGACTGAGGACAGAGACTCCCCAGTCCCTTTCTCTGCAGCCAGGCATCAGGGGGAATCTGCACAGTACAGGATGATTAGGGTGTGCCCAGGCATACCTGCCACCCTTTGTGCGCACACCTACGTGTAACGGTAACATTCAAATAATTTATATCACCTTTGTACATGCTGGGGCAGAATCCTTGCATGCCTTGTGCACATTCACATTACAATCTGAAAAGAAGGAAATTTTCTATTAAAGTATAAACAGGACTAAATCACCAAAGGAAACTACAGTTGGAAGACAAAGAAGGAAATATGCAGCAGTATTCTGTCCAGCAGTCGCTATCCACAAAAGAAATCACTCACTTTAGCAGGCCCCCATGGAGCACAGCTATGGAACACCTAGTGGCATGAGCACGTTGGGTTCAACAAACATCACTGTTCATATGTACACAGACCTTGAACCAGCAGTAAAAATACCCTAAATTAGGCTTTGTGTTTTAACATCAATAACAGCAATATATTTAGTTTACTAAATGAAATGTGTAAACTTTAAAGCCAATTTCCAGAGGCTGTGG
This sequence comes from Glandirana rugosa, assembly GCA_018402905.1. Taxonomy (NCBI): domain Eukaryota; kingdom Metazoa; phylum Chordata; class Amphibia; order Anura; family Ranidae; genus Glandirana; species Glandirana rugosa. The sequence goes on along the minus strand of BLSH010511776.1, from coordinate 471,792 downwards.
TTACAATTAGGTGACCATGAATTAAACAAGCGATCTGTGGTTTTATCAACTACACAAACACAGGTGTAGCTGGAGGATTGTGAGTAGCTTGTCCCAAGGATCAGAATGTCCCCTCTGGTTAAATGTGAAGTACTACTTGTATACACACAGATGGCCTTGGTTACTCTTCATTGTATTCACACTAAGTGTGTGGCAAGGATGCATTTTACCTTGGGACTGTAATACTGGTTAAATATTTAATGATAACTTAGTAAACTAATCTTAAATGGGCTATCGCAAGTAAATAAAACAAGTGAAAAAACAATGCAATCAGGAAAATTAAAAAAAAAAAATGTAACTAATGAAGAGCTCTAAACAACACTGATTTTGACACAAAACAATTGTTCCATACGTTCTATTGTTTCATATTCATTATTCCTCTGTGAATCATTATCTTTGTTATACAACCAGACATTTGACTGGCATTTAAAGCCTAACCTCAAGTTATTTATTTTTCTTATTTTAAATGTCTCCCTGGAGGTTAAAAAAAATAGCTCTGACCGCAATACTTACGTATGATCCAGAGCTGTTCCCTACAGAAAATCTTTAGCACCACAAGATGTCCTCAGCCTTTCAGGTTGAGTGCAGGAAGCTATGGCCTCCTGCACTCAGGACAACCCTCAGCCAGGGCAAGGGGTGGGAAGGAGCGGCTGCCCTGGGCACTGTAGTATCATGTGAGGTTGGGGGGGGGGGGGTTCCTGCAAGGATATTGGAGGGGGGATTTGTGTTGGGAGGGTGAATGTGGAGGGTGGTAGGGGATAAGAATTGTTCTAAGAGGGCAATAGGGGGAGGGGTCCTAGAAATGGTGATTTGGGACGATTTGTGCTAGGAGAAGGAATTTGAGGGGTTTGTGCTAGAAGAGGTGATATGGTAGTGGAGGGATGGAATCTGTGCTAGGATTTGTTCTAGGAGGGGATTTTTTTTTTGGGGGGGGGGCTTTTGTGTTAGTAGGGATGATGGGGGGTATTTGTGCAAGAAGTGGGAATTGAGGGGGGGAATTTGTGTTCGGAGGGGGTATTAGGAGTGGGGGGGAAGAGGATTTGTGCTTGGAGGGGAAATTTGAGGGGTAGACGATTTGTGCTAGGAGGGGTGATTTATTTTTTTTTGGGGGGGGGGATTTGTAGAGAGAGAGCAGATTTGCGTTTGAAGGGGGGGGGGATTCGGGCTAGAAGGGGGTATTTCAGCAGGGTGGCAGATTTGTACTGGAAAATGGTGGAATTTATACTTAGGGAGTAAGCACGCAGATTAATGCTCTATTTTTTTTTTGGGGGGGGGGATTTTTGCTGCCGCCCAATGCTCATACATTTTTGGGGGAGGGGCATAGTTTGTTATGTTTGCCCTAGGCTCTAGATTACCTTATCCCAGCACTGGTGTTTCCAGATGCCATGCATGCCTGCTCTCTGCTAACCAAAGCCTTGCAGATTTCCAAAAGGCACAGGACCTCTATATACAAGCACCTCTTTTGTATTCAGGGGAATATCTATCAGTCCACTATCTACAGCTGCCCTTGATTTAGATTTTGGCCAGAGGATCTTTCCTTATTAGGGCCATTTACCCTAACACTCTTAGCTCTGGTTCACATTGGTGCAATATGGCATGCAATTTGACAGGTCAATTGCCGGCAATGGCACCGCTGCACTGATTCCCAAATGTAGTTTCTGTACTACTTTTGGCGATTTCAGGTGCGATTTCCATTGACATCTGTGCAGGAACCCACACAGATGTCTCTGAAATTGCACCTGAAATCAGGACTGACATGCGGGAATGAAATGGTTCATCTGAACTCGCACCATTTCATTGCTGCACCAATGTGAACCTAAGCTTAATGAGGGATTGGCTGACACAGCACTGTGCACTCTTTATGGGATCTCAGTGACCCATCGCCAGGATGGGTCACCATGGTCTGGCTTCCCGGCAAATGGTGGATTGAGAGCATTTCCTAATACTGTAATACCGATGTTTACTATATACCTTATGCTGCAATATTTTGTTCTTATTTGAATGTTTTTACTCCTTTTGTATCAATAAATATTACTTTTTAATATTATTTGATGATTTTGGGATAGTGCCTACATAGTCCTAACTCCAGTCCAAAGGGCAATTTCTCATTATCTATTGGGGATGATGGCACAATGCTAATTCAGGCCAGAGTCTCCTATACATAAATTACCTTGTCCCGGCACTGCCCTCAGCTTCAAAAAGAAGCAAATAGAAATATTATGATACATAACACATAACTGACAGAAGACATCAAAAAACCATATCTACGTGACGCTCACCAAAGCCTTATACGATGGGGGAGATTTACTAAAACTGGTGCACTCAGAATTTGGTGTAGCTGTGCATATTAACCAATCAGCTTCTAACTTCAGCTTGTTCAATTAAGCTTGGCAATAAAACCTGGAAGCTGATTGGTTACTATGCACAGTTGCTCCAGATTTGGTGTGCCCCAGTTTTAGTAAATCTCTCCCCAGTATGTCTGGAATGGAGAAATGAGAGCACCATACCTAGTGAAACACCTGTGCTGTCTCGGTGGGTGCTGGCCCAATATGCACGTAAAGCATGTGAAAAAAAGAGAGGTCCGGATGGCCGCTCTCCATTAAATGCTTTATTATCATAATCATTAATCATAGCTCATCTGGACCTCTTTTTTCACATGTCTGGAATGGAGATTCATCTCACATCTATGGAGACACCTTAAAGCCTCGTACACACGGTTCGATTGTCGTACGACCACGCTTCTGATTTTTGTCAAAAGCACATATCCATGATTTTGTAAAGCATACTATCTGAAAATTTTCGTTCTACCGAACTCATCAGAAGTGACGTAATGTTTTGATTATTTTAGCATCTTTTTCTTTCCTTTCTGAGCATGCGTAGTCTCGATCGTACAATTTTTTTTTTGTACGAAAACCGTACTAAAGGAATGAAAATCGGACATGGCATTGTCGTACGACAATAATTCATAAAATGTCAATCGGCTGTCGAAAGGAGCATACTAACGGTAAGAATTTCGGAAGACAAGCTGTCGACAATTCCCGTCTGAAATTTGTGTGTACGGGTCTTTAGATGCCACTGAATGATACAGCCCTCCAGTGTCCACATATAACTGAGTATTACTTTTGAGTTTGCTGGTCCTTTAAGCCCTAACATTAAATGTATGATATCTTGTGCACTGATACTTACTGGAACATTGAAATGACTCTTTCCCCAGGAGTGCTTTCTCACATACCAAACATGGAACTACACCAGAGAATGTACCCAGTACAAACTGGTGGCGATTCACCTTCTCTTTTGTATCCTTTGTTTTGGTCTTCAAGAGAATTGACATATGAAAGACAAGACAGAGCAGAAAGAGACAGTTACCCACAGCAGAACAGCACAATCAGGCCTCTTGCACACGATTATGATGCTTGAGCATCAGCATTTCTACGCGTAATTTCAGGCGTTTGTATTACACGTATTAGTGAATATTTGCGCATTTACACGCACAATACATTCGTTATGGCAAAATCAATGAAAATTCTAAATATTTATGCTCATAGGCACATATGCGCTTGCATTTACGTGTACCGCCACAAAATACTGAGCGGGAAAGCAGATTTTCCTATTTTATTTATTTTTTACTCAAAGAATAAGCAGTGCCTGTTTACGCATCTCTGTGTACAGGCATACTGTACACAATGGGCTGCATCTTAGACCAGTAAAAAAAAAAAAAAAATGCTGTTCAAGCTACAATGTGCAAGAGGCCGAAAACAGACAGCAGCATACTACAACACATGCTAGTTCATTGCTATGCATTATGGAGTGCTCAAACACATGTGCATTGCCTTAGCAACATTAGGGTGCCATTCAAGAAATGGCACCACAAAGCACTAAATGCATGGAATGAGCATTGAAGCATTTGTTACCCCAACACTGACACGCCCCCGCTGCACAGCCATTCACTGGGAAGCCCAGTGTGCTGCTGCTTCTCCTCCCTAGCTCTTATGCAGCTGAGAAAAGAGGGGCTGTGACCACTTATAAATAAAAAAAATATATATACAAACCCTTTTTCTCTTTTTTTGTTTCCCCTTTCCTTTTTTTTTTTTTTTTTTTTAATATCTATACAAAAATGGTTTGCCTTTCATTTCTATTTTAAATGAAATGGGTTGTTTTACAAGGTGATAGTTTACAATTACTTTATTGCACGACAAAGGTGTTTCAGGCCTTACTTTGTAATTTCACCTCTTACAGAAAATTGTTACAGAAGGTGAAGTCACTATTTAAATAATAATATCATTATATGTTATACTGTATATCACATTTATAAATATTAACTGTATTATTGATAACAGCAATCACAGCATAATAATGTTGCAGAGTCATATCACATTAGCTGCAATGTTATTATTTTTTAATGCTTGTAATTATAGACAATAATCAAATTCATTTCTCTTAAGACTTATAACACTATTACTTTGAATATAATTTCCCTATAAAATGTTATGACCAAATGTAACATTTAATATCATACATATAAAAATAAAAGGAAAATACAAATTAGATAACATTGTACCAAACAACATAATGTAGATAAATAACCCATTATGTCTCAATAAACAATACATTTAGGTCCCATTCACAGTTGCGAATAAGACCGTTTAGGCGCAGGAGACCCAGCGGGGGTTCCCAGCAATTAGCTCTGGGCAGGAAGCCACACTGAAAGCAGCAGAAGGCTGGCATGAGTGATTACCAGGAGGCTCATGGAGTGATGACCTGTGAATGATTGGCCCTGGATGCAGACGGTCTGTGTCCAGGGCTGATAATTCACAAGTAATCACATCATGAGTGATTACATGTGAGTGGTCGCGAATACAGTGAGGGAAAAAAGTATTTGATCCCCTGCTGATTTTGTTCATTTTCCCACTGACAAACAAATGATCAGTCTATAATTGTAATGGTAAGTTTATTTTAACAGTGAGAGACAGAATAAAAAAATCCAGAAAATCAAATTTAAAAAAAAAAGTTATAAATTGATTTGCATTTTAATGAGTGAAATAAGTAGTATTTCATCCCCTATCAGTTAGCAAGATTTCTGTCTCCCAAGTGTCTTCTATACAGGTTACAAGCTGAGATTAAGAGCACTTTCAAAGGGAGTGCTCCTAATCTCAGCTTGTTACCTGTATAAAAGACACCTATCCACAGAAGCAATCAATTCGATTCCAATCTCTTCACCATAGCAAAGACCAAAGAGCTGTCCAAGGACGTCAGGGACAAGATTGTAGACCCACACAAGGCTGGAATTGGCTACAAGAACAAGCATCTTGGTGAGAGGGTGACAACAATTGGTGCGATTATTCGCAAATGGAAGAAACACAAAATAACTGTCAATCTCCCTCACTCTGGGGCTCCATGCAAGATCTCACCTAGTGGAGTTTCAATGATCATGAGAACGGTGAGGAATCAGCCCAGAACTACACAGGAGAATCTTGTCAATTATCTCAAGACAGCTGGGACCATAGTCACCAAGAAAACAATTGGTAACACATACGCCATGAAGGACTGAAATCCTGCAGTGCCTGCAAGGTCCTCTCCTGCTTAACAAAGCACTTGAACAGGCCTGTCTGAAGTTCGCGAATTAACAGTTGAATGATTCCGAGGAGAACTGGGTGAAAGGGTTGTGGTCAGAGGAGAGCAAAATCAAGCTCTTTGGCATCAACTCAACTCGCCGTGTTTGGGAGGAGGGCAATGCTGCCTATGACCTCAAGAACACCATCCCCTCTGTCAAACATGGAGGTGGAAACATTATGCTTTGGGGGTGTTTTTCTGTTAAGGGGACAGGACAACTTTATCGTATCAAAGGGAGATGATGGACCGCGCCATATACTGTCAAATCTTGGCGAGAACCTCCTTCCCTCAGCCAGGACATTGAAAATGGGTCATGGATGGGTATTCCAGCATGACAATGACCCAAAACACATGGCCAAGGCCATAAAAGAGTGGCTCAAGAAGAAGCACATTAAAGTCCTGGAGTGTCCTAGCCAGTCTCCAGACTTTAATCCCATACAAAGTATGTGGAGGGAGCTGAAGGTTCGAGTAACCAAACATCAGCCTTGAAACCTTAATGACTTGGAGAGGATCTGCAAAGAGGAGTGGGACAAAATCCCTCCTGAGATGTGTGCAAACCTGGTGGCCAACTACAAGAAACATCTGACCTCTGTGATTGCCAACAAGGGTTTTTCCATCAAGTACTGAGTCGTGTTTTGCGAAAGGGTCAAATATGTATTTCACTCTTTAAAATGCAAATCAATTTATAACTTTTTTGAAATGTGTTTTTTTGGATTCTTTTGTTGTTATTCTGTCTCGCACTGGTAAAATAACACGACTATTAAAATGATAGACTGATCATTTCTTTGTCCGTGGGCAAATGTACAAAATCAGCAGGGCATCAAATACTTTTTTTCTCTCACTGTAGCTGTGGGAGCTGTCAGCCTCCTTATGCTTTCAATGGGGTTTTCTGCCAACAGCTAATTGCAGGGAACCCCTGTTGAGTCTCCCACATCTATATGCACATTAGAGTCATCTGTCAGCTCTGAAATGAGGAAGCAAAGCCCTACTCCAATAGAAAGATGGCCACCTCCACACAGAGACACAGTATGGAACATGGGAAGTATAAGTCACTGATTGAGATGAGATCGATTGCCAGGGACACACAGGCAGTACTGGTGACCCTCTGTGTGCCTTTTTCCCCCACAATTAGAGTGATCTTTAAAGTAAATCTACATGCCATGTATCATTTTCTTAGATCTTCACATAAAGATTAGCACTTTCATATACATAGAACATGCCAGTATTTTAAAGCCTTGCTACTGTGTACAGTCTGCAATGACATCTGCACATGGTGGCAGCCATATTGCTTATTGCGTATACAGACTCAGCTTCCAGTGTGGTGTTGTTTCTGTACCTCTCTACTGCTTTTAAACATGTACCTACAGGTAAGCCTAATAAGCCTGTAGGTAAAGTGAATATCTCCTAAACATGCAAGATATTCAGATGCCTAGCAGCCAGTGATATCACCAGCGCTCTGAATTTACTTTTGAGAGTGTTGTGCCGCGACATGATCACGGCTCAGCGATTCAAATGGCCGGAGCATGTGAACCCGGAAGGAAGATAGGGTGAAGACGGAAAACCTGTCAATTCTGACAGCACGCCACTGGAGGGATCTGTTTTATAGGTAAGTCTGTCATAATGTGCTAGTATACAGTGCATACTATTATACACATTATGACATTAACCTGCAGGGGTACCTTTTTAATTTGACAGTTTACTACTGCTTAAACTCTCAGACTAGAACAGTAGAGCTCTATATTTTACTTGTACCATGGTTGTACAGACACACACCAAGACCAATTTGAAAGTGGAACCAATTGCCTGCCAGGTCATTAGCAAGCTCATGGAGGAAAACTATTTAATAATGGAGAAAACAAACTCCAATCTAACAGTTGTGTAGTATGTCACTTGCTAACCAAACTACGAGCCCCATGTTGTGGAGTTGTAGTAGGATACATTGGCACTGGCTAGGGTTCAGTGCTCCAAATTAGCAAATGCAGCTTTTTAAACCAGATGTGTTAAGCCTCGTACACACAATGCGACGGTCGTACGACCGGACGTCCAAAATCATTTGTTGGCTGTTGTGTCTCGCATACTGACGTGCGCTAATCGATTGTACGACCAAGCCTAACGTGGTGACGTGTTACAAGCGTATAAAGAGGTAGTTCAGGTGCATGTGATTTGTGAATTAGGTACGTAGATTTACACGAACGGACACTTCTGGACGTTCCTGACTTCTGAGCATGCGTGTTTTGCACATACAGCTTGTTGGACCAACTTCTCTGTACACACAGTACAGCGGTCGTACAACCGCTTGTTGTACAACAAAAGTTTTCTAGTCTGCTCAGCCAACTTCTGTTGTACGACCATCGCACATTGGCTGTTCTAATCGCGTGTACTAACGTTTTCATACGACTGTCGCACCGTGTGTACAAGGCTTTAGACATTCATTTACATGCAAGTTTGTATAAGACTTCATGCACACTTGTTTATTGTAAATGCGGTTACTCCTGGCAGGAGAAAATCAGAATTAAAAGCTCACCTAAGGCTGCGTTTTTTCAAATCTAGGTGTTTTTAGCCGAGTTTAGCAGCATTTGGTGTTTGGGAGTTCATTTATTTCAAGAGTTTAATTTATTCTATCCATTGAAATGAATAAATGCTGAAGTGCTAATGTTTAGGCGCTTTTGGCATTTTTAATGCCCAAAAGCTTCTCTCCTGAATATAATCCTTCTGGAGAGGAGCTTTGACTGCCTCTAAACTCTGCTGCTCCTAAACTCTGGTAAAAGCCTAGGTGTGCATGAACCCATAAGGCTTTTACAGAGTTGTGTTCAGGGGCTTTGGCAAAAAAAAAAATGCCAAAAGCCCTTAGACGTGACTTTAAGCGCAGCAGTGTGCATGAGGCCTAAGAAAAGTCTTATTTACTCTTATGGCCTAATATTAACAGCAGAGGGCAACATTCACCTTGGTTTTATTCCTCGTACTGCTCATCCTGCTCCTTAGGAAGCTGAAAGTCCGGCTCACTTTGTTTTTCTCAGCTTCAGGTTTTGTAGGTGTCATGTATCTGTCCCATTCCTCCTCTTCAATCCTGAAAAATAACATTGAAGTGTGAGACGTAAAATATGGCCAAACACATATCCCACACTTACACAGGTGGCCATGAGTAACAGAAACATATTACCATTGGTTTTTATGACTCTCATGGTTTTCAGGTAATTGGGCATTCTTTCCAAGTTTTTGCACTTTGAAAAGTATCAGATATCTTTGACAAACATTTGATAACATTTCTCCAAAAGGATTTTCTGCAAAGACTGACTTTCCAACAGATTGAAAGCCATTTTGAACAAGATCTGTATTTTACTAATCATTTTGTAACCAATATGCTGCCAAGTTAATGCTTGTTGATTATTTGAATATTCTTTCCAAAATGTGCCCACCTATGAGCAGCCATACTCTCACTCAACACGCTCATTCCCTCTCCTGAGGTGGAAACAGTGTTAAATTTGGCAGCAAATTTCAATTTAGTTTTAGTCTTAGTCTTTTGAGTAAAATGCCCCATTTTAATCATCTGCAATTGTTTTCATTTTAGTTGTATTTAGGCGACTAAATCTGCAGTACGTTTTAGTAGACTAAAATCGAATGGCAGGGTTAATTTTGGCAGCAAATTTCAATTTAGTTTTAGCCTTCGGACTAAAGTGGCATTTTAGTTTTGGTCCCATTTTAGTCTTCTGCAATGGTTTTAGTTTTAGTCGTATTTAGTCGACTAAATCTCCAATGCATTTTAGTCGACTAAAATCATTTTAGTCAACTAAAACTCATTTTAGTTGTCTAAAATCGAATGGGTGTAGTTAAATTGTAATGCATTATTTACGCATTTCTCTACAATTTCCAAACTCATTATATACTGCTGGAGTGAAAAATCTAGTATGTTATTTATGGTATTGAGGTATGCACATGCACTACAGACCAGTGTTCATTTTGACATCAAATTTCAATTTAGTTTTAGTCTTTTGACTAAAATGGCATTTTAGTTTTAGTCTTTTGACTAAAATGGCATTTTAGCTTTAGTCATATTTTAGTCATCTCAATTATTTTAGTTTAATCGACTAAAATGGTATTGAGTTAGTCGACAAAATTAACACGGTCGAATGGTTTTACTTAGTTAAAATGTAATGCATTATTTAAGCATTTCTCTAGAATTTCCAAACTTATTACATACTCCTGGGGTAAAAAATTGAATATGTTATTATTGATGGTATTAAGGTTTGAACAAACTCACAGATACAGACTTAGCCGCTCTGGATGGTCTGAGGAGGCCTGTAATGCTGCACAGTCCTGGATAGTGGTCTCAGGTCTGAGGGATGGCCTATTATGCACAGTGCTCTGGATGCCGGTGGTCAGCGAAGGCATGCAATGCTGCATAGGCTGGATGGTGGCCTCAGGTCTGAGGGATGGCCTATAATGCACAGTGCTCTGGATGCCGGTGGTCAGAGGAGGCCTGTAATGCTGCACAGTGCTGGATGGTGGTCTCAGGTCTGAGGGATGGCCTATTATGCACAGTGCTCTGGATGCCGGTGGTCAGAGGAGGCCTGTAATGCTGCACAGTGCTGGATGGTGGTCTCAGGTCTGAGGGATGGCTGTAATGCAGAGTTCCCTAGATGCCAGTGGTCAGAGGAGGCCTGTAATGCACACACAGTGCTCTGGATGGACAGAGGTCTGAGGGGAGGGCTCAGGTCTGTAATTGTAATGTACACACTCACAGTGGGTGCTCTCTGCTCTGGACAGGGACGGTCATCGTCGGGACTCGGGAGGCCTGTAATGCACAGTGCTGCTCTGGTCTCTGGACAGTCATATGAGGACTCGGAGGGCTGTAATACTGGCTGCACACAGTCGCTTGCTTGCTGGGAACAGAAGCAGGTGGAGCTCCGTGGAAACTGGAAGTTAGTTCACGAGGGTAAATGTCCCTGCCTCACATTTTCTTTTCATTTTCATTGATTTTCAGCATAGTTTTCTTCAGTGGATGAAAATGTGCTGTACTTTTCGTTTCGTTTTCGTCACTGTAAAAGTGCCGTTGACTAAAACGTTTTTGTTGACAAAATTAACAAGTCAAACCGGGACTTTTAATTTTACAGGTATAAAAAGGGATGCTAGCATGGCGGTACTACATGCAGTAGTAAGTGGCAAGTGTGTTCTATTACTGATAGGCAGCACACATATCGCGGGCCAGTCCAGAAACCATCAAGATGACAGACAACAGTGTTAGTGCGTGAACGGAACAGCATGTGGTGATGAAGGCGTAAAACCCACAGATATCTTCAGAAGACTTCAAGCACAGTACAGTGATGAGACGCTCAGCCACAGTAAGACATTTGAATGGTGTAAACATTTCAAAAATGGCTGTAAAAATCCTTGTCATGGTGGTTCCCAGCCCACAGAGGTTTTGCCACATCCCCCTTACAACCCAGCGCACTGATGGACACTGATTGGCACTGATAGATGGCACTGACAGGCAACACTGATTGGCAGCACTGATAGGAAGCATTGATTGGCACTGATAGGTGGCATTGGTTGGCACTGATAGGCAGTACTGATTGGCAGCACAGATGGGCACTGATATAGGTGGCAATGATACGCAGCACTGATGGGCACTGATTGGTGGCATTGGTTGTCACTGATAGGTGGCACTGATAGGCAGCACTGATGTACACTGATAGATGGCACTTATTGGCAGCACTGATAGGTAACACTGATTGGCAGCACTGCTGGTTACTGATTGGCACTGATAGGTGGCACTGAATGGAAGCACTGATTGGCACTGATAGGTGGCATTGGTTGGCACTGACAGGTGGCACTGATAGAGGAGATGAGGAGTTTCACATTGAGCAGATAGCAGGCTTGTAAGAGCTGCTCAGAGTGTTAAACGGTAATGTAATTACATCACCGCAGAGTTTTGACAGCTGGTCTCTGCAAGCAGTTACATTACATGACCGGCTCACACACTGAGCAGCTCTTACAACCTGCTATCTGCTCAATGTGAAACCATTTTCACAGCAGGTCTCAGGAGACAAGACGCCCAGCATACAGCTAGCACTGACAGCACCGCAATGGGCGGGACTCGGGGGGACCCCGCCCCATTTCAGTATTTTTTTTTTCTTTCAGCCAATACAGAAAACACTGATTTCGGCCAATAATGCCGATAATTTACAGCGGCAGAAATTTCAGTGCGCCTCTAGAATGGACCCCTAAAAGAGTTCCTCAGAGTTCAGCATTTCAGCACTGATTCTGAAGTGAAGCAGGCTGTTCTAGGATGGTTCAGGCATACTGACAAATCTTTCTATGTCGAAGCTTTCCAGGCATTAGTTAAATGTTGGGATAAGTGTATAAATGTAGCAGGAGAGTATGTCAAAAAATAAATGAAGTTTCCACTCCTTGAAATTTGTTCTGTTATTATATAAACTCAAAAACCCCTTGTATCTTTCAAGCACTCCTACAGCAGCAAATCATGACGGGGCAACTTCCACTCACTCAGCAGCAGAAGTTGGGTGAGACTGTATATAATTTCATAGACTAGCCTGTGTGTATTGATGCACAGTATGAAATAGCATGCAGGGATGACTTGTCACATCACGATTATATCCTAGATTTGATACCACAACATCCGTATTGTTATCGGTCATGACTACTATTTCTGGAATTCCCATTATGTAAGAAATACCTTTGTATTTAAGTCACTTCTATTCATCAGTTATACAATGGAAAATACCGAGACAGATTTGTGGTCAGGCTCATTTTTTTTTGGCATGTTTCTTTTTTTAGGTATAAAAAAAAAAAAAGAAATCAGTCAAGGACATATTAGGTCTTATTTATTATGAGTACAGACTGCATGCATAGTAAATGTAATCCATAAGAAACAATCAAAAATTGGCCTCAGATAATTTAGGGCAGTAGATTAGAACTCTGACTTTTTGACTGATACTAATAACTAATCATTGCTGCTTAAACTTGTATAAGCCAAAGGGTTTACGTTGTGATAATTTTTTTTCTTTTTAGGTAGGAGTGACGCACTTTGAGGATCTCGGATTCAAGAGGGTTTCAACGCTGTTATTATATATATATATATATATTTTTTTTTTATAAACTAACCCTCTAAGAAACCTAACATTGGTAAAATAGACTGAAGATAACAATTGCATTTTAATATTGATAGACAGTATAACAAAAAAATCAGAAAAACACATTTCAAAAAAGTTATAAATTGATTTGCATTTTAATGAGTGAAATAAGTATTTGACCCCTTCACAAAACATGACTTGGTGGCAAAACCCTTGTTGGCAATCACAGAGGTCAGACATTTCTTGTAGTTGGCCACCAGGTTTGCACACATTTCAGGAGGGATTTTGTCCCACTCCTCTTTGCAGATCCTCTCCAAGTCATTAACTTTCAAGGCTGATGTTTGGTAACTCGAACCTTCCGCTCCCTTCACAGATTTTCTATGGGATTAAGGTCTGGCGACTGGCTAGGCGACTCCAGGACCTTAATAAGCTTTTATCTTGAGTCACTCCTTTGCTGCCTTGGCCCTGTGAAGTTGCCCTGTCCCCTTAGCAGAAAAACACCCCAAAGCATAATGTTTCCACCTCCATGTTTGACAGTGGAGATGGTGTTCTTGGGGTCATAGGCAGCATTCCTCCTTCTCCTCCTCCAAACACCAGGGAGTTGAGTTGATGCCAAAAAGCTTGATTTTGGTCTCATCTGATCACAATACTTTCACCCAGTTCTCCTCTGAATCATTCAGATGTTTATTAGCAAACTGCAGATGGGCCTGTACATGTGCTTTGAGCAGGGGGAACTTGCGGACGCTGCAGGATTTCACTCCTTCACGCATTAGTATGTTACCAATTGTTTTCTTGGTGACTATGGTCCCAGCTGCCTTGAGATCATGGACAAGATTCTCCCGTGTAATTCTGGGCTGATTCCTCACCGTTCTCACGATCATTGAAACTCCACGAGGTGAGATTTTGCATGGAGCCCCAGACCGAGGGAGATTTAGTTATTTTGCGCTTCTTCCATTTGCAAATAATCGCACCAACTGTTGTTGGTTTTGTAGCCCATTCCTGCCTTGTGTGGCTCTACAATCTTGTCCCTGACATCCTTGGACAGCTCTTTGGTCTTGGCCATGGTGGAGAGATTGGAATCTGATTGATTGCTTCTGTGGATAGGAGTCTTTTATAGAGGTAACAAGCTGAGATTAGGAGCACTCTTTTTAGGCCTCATGCACACAGGATGTTAAAAAAAAGTTCTAAAAATGTCAGTAGCTTTGCAGTGAGTCTTTAAAGTGTTTTGAGATTTATTGCACTAGCGTTTTTGAGCGTTAGCAGGTTTTTTTTTTTTTCAAAACGAGGATGAGCCATGTTTTTGAGCATTTTTTAGCGCTTGGGTGTTTTACAGCTGGAAAACTCCTCTCAGAACCCACTAGTCTTGTTTTTTTTTTTTTTTACAGCTCAAAAACGCCCCTGCCCAAAACAGTTGTTGACAGCCTATGTGTGCATGGACACATAGGATAACATGATGGGGAGTTTATTGACTGTAGAAAAAAACATCTGCAGCCAAAAACAGCTGCTGTAAAAACATCCAAAAACGTCTTGTGTGCATGATGTTTCCTGTACAGAAAACAACCTGGGAGCCAGAAATCTCTCTCGTTGATAGGGGATCAAATACTTATTTCACTCATTAAAACACAAATCAATTCATAACTTTTTTGAAATGCGTTTTTCTGGATATTTTTGTTGGCAGGTTTATTTTAATAGTGAGAGACAGAATACCATTAAAATGCGATACCATTAAAATACATGTGGGTTAGCCCCGCCTCCATAACTATCCTATAGGACCCCTCTCCCATAAATCTTTGCTCCATGCCAATGGCCGTGTTCCTTTTTTGTCCTCCTCCGTAGGACCGAATAGGAACCGGTCAAGGGGCAAAGGAATTACATCCCTGCGATAGGCCCTAGGTGAGAGCAGGGTATGGAGTGTATAAAGCAGAGTAGCGCTGAAGTCGGAGCCTGGGAAGCAGCTGAAAGTGCGCCTGGCCAGAAAGCCTAGCTGAGAGCAGACGGCCCTAATCTGCTAAGTCCAGTGCATGTACACTGACCTGGACAAGGAAACAAGCCTGGGGTGATCTGATCAACAATCAGATCCGATTGTGAAAGCGGGATTGAAGTTGCCGTGTGCGGTGATGTATACTTTTATATTACACATTCCATGGCAGCAGTTGGTGTGTATTTTCTGTTTGTCTGTTTCTCTTACCTGGCTCTAGTGTCTTATAGTCTATGGCAGCTGGAGCGCATGGGTGCCATTGCAGCATGTTCTCCCACTAGGATGACCAGGAAGACTTGGAGCTGTCCCAACCAAGGTAAAGTCTCCTGCAAGGCAAAGACACCTTGGGTTCTGTTTTTACTGGTGCAACTTGTAAATGCGACTTTGATGGGGTCGCATGGTGGGTCACAGCCCATTGATTTCAATGGCATCTATTCCAATCTATGCAACTTGGAATCGCAGCGACTTTGAGGGGGTTCATGCGCTACTCTGATGCGACTTGATGCAATTTGATCCCGCTCTGCAAACAAAGCTGGCTCATCTCTAAGGCTAGCAGCCACAGTGCATCACAAACTCATGCCCAGGCATCAGAGACTCTCACTACCACCCCAGCAGCTATTGCTCAGAATTGGTCAGAACTTCTGTCCAGCATATATTCATTGTACCTGATCCCATGACTGCATGAAACTTGATCTAGGGGCTGTAAAGTCAGATCGGTGCTGCACTCAGTCAGATAGAGGTCGCACTCTGAATCGTGCGACTTGGGGGGAGGTGTGCAATGGTGAAAACATAGCCATAGAGAGAGTGTTCTAAATTTCCATTCTGAACAGAACTAGGGGACCTCATTGGATAAGTGGAGCAAGGTCGTGAGTAGAGTTGAGCGAACCCGGACTGTAAAGTTCGGGTCCGTACCGAACTTTGGGGTGTCCGGGACACGGACTCGGACTTTTCAAAAAAAGTCCGGGTTCAGGTCCGGTGTTCTGGTAATTTTAATGAAAAATCTTAAAAATGCTGTAAAAAAGCCCAGGAAGGTCCTAGAGGTCTGCAAAAGGCTCAGGCACAGGGCCTGTGGGGTTTCAAGCCATGCCTGGGCTTGAAATGTCAGGCCCAAGCGAGTTGAGATGAGTGCTGGAACGAGGTGAATAGGTTACTCCAGGGGATCAAGACAAGTCTTACCTTTAAATCTTGTGAGAGAGATACCGATACAAAAGTGGTAACGTGTGGAGGGGGGTTCAGCGTGCTAAGTCTCACGCTGGAGATAGACTGACTCACGTCGTGGCTAGACTGAAATGTCGGGGATCTAGTTCAAAGTACGTCAGTACCCTAGTCCATGTTACTTATATACGACCTGTCTTCAAGACTGGTTAAGACTCGTTATCGACGACCCCACCATCACTCTCA